>DWGR01002392.1:0-13777 GCA_018247715.1 Heliconius burneyi
CTTGGACGGTGATGAAAGGCAGCTCTGCGACTCGTTGCTTGTGGTCTACGAAGCAATGGTCCATCCATTCTCCAGCGCGTCCTTCCCATTTACATTCACCTGAAGAAAAATTCTATTATTATTATAACAAAAATAAAGTTATAAAGCTTCTCACTGTATTCCGAATATAGCAGGGTAGGAAGAGGGAACCTGAATGGGAGAATATGCAATGCAATGCTCAATTAATACACTTTTACCAGAGACTTTCCAGTAGTAAAATTCTTTGATTGCCGTAATAAGTCGGTCTTGAAGACTTGGGTTCTGCACGTCGTACTACTTTTGTAATTGGAAATCAATGGGAAGTACAGCTAATAGAACAAAAGTTGACCAACTTAAGTTTGCGGGCGTATGTTCTCATTTTGTATGAAATATGCTAAAATTCAAAGTTTGTAATAGTTTCTCTTAGTATAATAAATATAAATTTCCATATTTAGTGTAAATTTCACTTTTTGCCAAATTTTTTAGATGTTGGTCCACGAGAAGTACCCGATAGATTTTGACTACGCGGCAAGTTTCATACAAAATGTAGCAAAATTTATGCATAAAAGCACGTAGTTTTTGGTTTAGTTTTTGTGTGATTTAACGCCTGAATATTTGACATTTATTTTAGTTTGATACCTCCATGTGATCTCAAGAAAAATGGTCTCAATCAACGAAATGATTCCATAAAAGATCTGTTTTTTCGTTTTGAGGTACGGACCCTAGAAAAAGCTTAATGCAATGAAAAACGCAATTTCCATGTAAACTAAGCACGCTACATTATTAATGTAATACAAAAACTTATCATTTTCTTTATTTTTCTTTTATCATAATTCAAGATATTCATAATTAAAATCCAATTTCTAGTATTCTAGTGCCTTACATTGCTTTAGCATCAGGCCCACACTTAGCAGGGTAGGCAGAGGGAACCCGGAGAGTATTACGACTAGTTCCTTACATTTATAAATATAAATTAGATTCACTTAAATGACCTACCCATCAATCGAAATAATTTCAGAACCAGTAATAGAACAACATCATTATTTCTACAATCAATGTGGTATTGACTATAATTCAAATATACCAAAATAATTTTACATTCAACATGTATTTAATTTATTGTTCACAAATAATCAGTGTCTATCTCGTGTGCTACCGTTTGATTAGCTATCATTTTACCGTTGTTAATTAATTAAATACAAATTGAATCATTACAGTTGGTTTATTTATAACGTCATTGAATATAGCAGAATGTGAATTATTACTAGATACTAAGTTATTAAGTCATGAAAATAAGCGTCATGTTGTATCCCGTACGCAGCAGGTTATGCAGAGGGAACCTAGTGGAAACTTCGTTTCCCAAATTCTGGGTGTGTTGGCGCGTAAAAATATGGAAGAAAATAGAAATATACTATTATATATATTATATTTTAAGCATATAAGATTAAGAAATATTATAATATGCATTATATTACTCTTTTGCCTTGTCCGTTGTCACCAATCTCTTCATACAAGCCCATTGGGGGTGGGTCCTCATGCTTTTTAGTACGTCATTTTCCTTCAGTATCTTCAATACTGTGTTTTTAAAGGTCAATATAGGTCTCCCCGTACTTCTTTTACCATTCATTTTTCCGTCGTAAGTCTACTTTGTAATGTTTTTCTTCTCACAAACAGATTCATTGTTAAGTGGTGAATAGAAAAAATACATAAAATATGACTATTCCCCAAAATGGGTAAAGAACACAATAGTCTTAACAATCAGAATCAATACTGCCCCCACAGTCTTATCAATTTAACTTAAAAGAAATAAGTCCACAAAACTATACCATTATAAAGGCTTATATAATATAGGACAGACTAGTGTTATAAATTATACAATATATTATTTCAACTTGGGCCGGCTACTATTTATCACATGAGATAGAGGATTTCGCAGCACAGCAATATCTTGGAGAGAAAAATCACTCGATTTCCAACACTTTATGAGGAAAGCTCGGATTTTATAACTATTTTTTCGCTATAGTAAATAATTCGATGGGGTATATAAATTGTATCTACGTTTACAATATTGATTGAACTATCGAGGCTGTAGATCATTTAAAATATCCTAATATATATCTCTTCTATACATTTTCTAATATAAAATTTTGAATTTTTAACGTTCTTTCAAAAGAAATTTTCAATTAGGGGCGTGACTATTTTTTAAATAATGAATTAAGATTTTTTTAAAATTAGAAATTCTGTCACTCAAAAAAAACGTAAAACTTTTATATTATTATATTTATTAGGGCTCATACTTAGTGTAGTATTTAATGATAAGTCTCATTTTCCGTCTGCTTACAGATATCAAACATTATTTTGTAAAGCCATATCTGACAACAATTGGAAAAATAGTTCAGCTTCACGCTGTATCCCATATATAGCAGGATAGGCAGAGGGAAACTAGTAATAATACACGCCGTTCCCCACTTTCTGCTGAATTCTGGGGTCATTGCGTGGCAGAATTTAACGCCGCGCTTTTTGCCTCCACACCACAGCGAAGAAATAAAAATATAAATTTAAATAAATATTTTTAACTCCTCGAGTGGGGATCGAACACACAAGGAATCGGTTTACAGTCACACTTTGTGCCACTGCGCCACGAGTGGTGCCAAAACCATTGGCAAAACAAAACTTGTATTCTTAATTATCTTTGGTTTCTACTCAATAAAGTTTTACATCAAAACATTCTGTTTCAATACACTGCAATTTAAAAAAAAAATACTGATCGAATAAAGACTTTGTTAATTTACACATAAGAACAACCAAACGAAAAACGAAAGAATATAATATTATTTTTGTATGCTTTGTTCCTCATTACTGATATATAGTACACAAAGAGCAACAATTATGCTACAAATTATGTTATATAATTCATCTACACAATTATGCTACAATTAGTATAAGTCATTGCAAATATTTAATTACATAGTCAGATCAAAAATATAAAAGTGAAAGATGAAAGTCGTGGTGTAGATACCCAAGTTCCCTCTGTCTACCTTACTATACGAATCAACGGAAGACTAAAAAAAGGAATAAGCTTTAGCTAGCTAATTAAAAGATATCTAGAAATGAAAAGAAATTAAATATTTACCGTAAACTCTGGCCATAAAGCAATTTATGATGCGGAATTGACAATGAGGCGTGTGCTTCTCTAGTTGAGGTAGAGTAGCATGCTTGGGGCACCCGTGGTTGGTGCATGGAAACAGAACTTTGTTTGCGAGTGACTCCAGCGCCATTGGGCGGATAAGCGCGTATTCTTTCTGTGGAAGACGTTAATGTAGAGTTTAATATATATTGTTTTTTTAATTTAAGAACAAAATAAATTAGCTTAACGATGTATCTCGCGCACAGCAGGGTAGGCAGAGGAAACCTAGTGTTAAGATACTCCGTTCCCCACTTTCTGCCGAATTCTGGAGGTTGCGTGTTGATTGGCGGAACTCATCGCCGCTTTTTTATTTTACTGACTTAAAAATAATGGTAAATGTTATAGATAAAGATTAATATCAGAGATTTTAGGCAATTGATCTTTGTTCCAGCTATTTATAACTATAATGCAAAATGCATAGGAAGTAAGCAAATAAATATTAACTATACTAGTTGAATATGGGATAAAACATAATTCGAATCAGATCGAGGAGAACATATTATTAACACAAATAAAGAAACAAATTTAAAAACTTTATATTATTCAGTCCTCAGTCTGGTTAGATAAAGCTAAACATCTATAAGCGGTCGGAGCAAACCTTTATTTCTCAGTAAATTTTGTATGCTGACCCTACAAAATATATTAAAATACAAAAAATTAAAGATAAAAAAACTATAATAAATATGAGCTAAAAGAAATATCAATACACATAATTTTAGGATATTTTTAAAAAATGCTAGTTATTTAGAAAATTATATTTTGCTTTTTATGTTATTTATTTTCACAGTTCCTAATTTCACAGAAAGAGCCCAAAAATATAAAAAATAATTACCCTGCTCAGAGGCATTTTACAATGATAATTTATATAAGACTATTTTCAGTTTTATATTTTGCACTAAGCTAAGACTCATATACTAAATAAATACTAACTTCCACCCGCAACTTTGTTTAAGTGGAATTTAGTAAACCGTAAAAATTCTCTACTTCGCATTCCTGTAAGAATGAAAGGAAATATTCTGTTAGTGCTCCCTTTAACTTCGCTGGGAACCTTCTCTTTACTTTTGGCATTAATCCAGGCGTTTGTTGCTAGGGTCTGCCTTCCTTCTCTACCTACACTACTTTGCATGTTCTTCAACCGTTTTTCTATCAGAACTTACACGAAAATATTTTGATAATGCTTTGTCTATCAGGCTCTCGCTAAAGAAATAATTTTACGTATTCAAACAGATAATTTTCATTCAGATATGTCTAATGATATATTATATTTTAACATAAATTAATTAGTGTGATAAAATATGATATTTATAGAATATCCATTTTTCCAGGTAGCGGTGAAAACAAAGAGAAAGCATACTGGTTTTCACTTTTCCTCCAAATTTTTCATATTGCCTGTCTAGTGGAGTCACTTAACACCGCCCGAATCTTTACATTATATTATAAAAAATACCCATAGTATGTAATATTTGTATTTACGACAAGCGCCTCTGAACTAAGGTTTAATTTTTCACATCTAGCACTTTATTATCCATAAAGTACATTGTTTCAGAATAATTGAGTAACAAACATTCAAAAGTACGAATTATTATATTTAGAGTATAAGTAGGATCTACACAATATTATTATATCATAATCTTTAATAGTCTACATTTTCCTTTTATACACCCTACTGCTGTCTCAAGTAAAGGCTTTTATTTATTTTCGTAGAAGGGTTTAATAATAATTAAACTTAGAGATAGTATCTGTTTTATTTGTAAGACGAGGCGTGCTTCAGATAATAAGAAATAGCTTAACGAGATTAGTGCAAGATAAAAATAAAGAAAAATACTATGCTTATATTATGTTGAAGTCATTGTGGAATAAGACGCGTAAGGTCCAAATGTAAACGCGCTGGTTATAAGTTTATTTTCCAATAGGGGGAATTAATTATTATAATTTCTATGCTCTATTAGACATATTGCAGCGTTGAGTTGCACCGCTGGACACTATGATACAAATAAGGGTGGAAAGTGGAGATCGATGTGTTCTTATAGTGATTATAAATGTTTTCTATTCAATAATAACAATTTAACGATCGAGTTTGTAATAAATTTGCCTTTGTCTATATTTTATTTCCAACAAGCTTACCTACTTAGCTTTGTTATTACATATTAAATCAGATGAATTATGTGAATTTTAATTAATCAGATATACAATTATGCACTTACTAGCATATGTTTAATAGGTATAATTGAATCATTTAAATATCCATTATACCAGTAATTGCATTATTGTGTAATTCGAGTGTCCTTTGTATGAAGTGTTTGATAGTATGTTATTAGAGATAATAGAATAATATTTTATAGGAGAAGCCGTCGTGGCGCGGCGTCACAAGGGTAGGCTTGCGCATGACTGTAACGCGACGGTTGTGGCTTCGATTCGCACTCGAGGAAGTGTAATATTTATTTACATTTATATTTCCATTTCTTCGCTCTAGTGTCGAGGCAAAGCGCGGCGTTGAGTTCTGCCACTCAACACGCGATGCCTCCAGATTTCAACAGAAAGTGGGGAACGGAGTGTTTTTACACTAGGTTCCCTCTGCCTACCCTGCTGTGTGCGGGATACCGCGTGAAGCTAATTTTAATTTTTAATTTTTTTATTTTATAGGTCAAAAATTGATAGTATTTTTTTCACTTTTTTTTTCTTTTTAGTAGGCAGTGACAATATAGTGATAAGGCACTACAGTGATAATACACCTCTTCATTTATGTATGGCAAATTTTTTGTATTATTATTATTCCGCTGTATTCTCACACACATCTTCTTCGGCAACCCTTTCTTGACATTGGAGATGTGTTCTTCACCATAACATTGATGCTTCTTTCTTTGACCAATATATGATAAGCAACAATCACAATCTAGTTTGAATTCGGAAGTGGCCATCAGTACACACGTGACTATAGACTAGTTCAAAGTGTTTGAAACGTCTGGTTCCCAAAAATGTATAATAATAGATGTACGCCATTACTTTGATTAAAGGCTATAATTTAAAAATAATAATATATCTTACCTGACAAACGTGACACTGGTAGACTTTCCCGAAACACGGCCCACAAATGCTGTGTCCATCCACGCACAGGTGAATCGGCGGCTTCATGTATCTATTGCATTTTGTACAAGTAAGCTCCTTGATCAGACTCTCATAGTGATCTGTCTCAAGAAGCGTGCTTAAAACCACTGCAAAATAAAATAATATACGATTAATATTATTAATCGTCCGGAGGCCGTCGTGGCGCAGCGGCACAAGGGTGTGATTGTAACGCGACGGTTGTGGGTTCGATCACCACTCGAGGAAGTGAGTTAT
Organism: Heliconius burneyi; assembly: GCA_018247715.1. Taxonomy (NCBI): domain Eukaryota; kingdom Metazoa; phylum Arthropoda; class Insecta; order Lepidoptera; family Nymphalidae; genus Heliconius; species Heliconius burneyi. The sequence continues at coordinate 6,545 of DWGR01002392.1, forward strand.
TTATATATCCATTTCTTCGCTCTGGTGTAGAGGCAAAGCACGGCGTTGGGTTCTGCCATTCAACACGCAATGCTTCCAGGGCTCGGCAGAAATTGGGGAATGGAGTGTCTTAACACTAGGTTCCCTCTGCCTGCCCTGCTGTATGCGGGATACAGCGAGAAGCTAATTCATTAATATTTTCAAGGCTAGTCGTAACGAAGGGGCAGACACAGCACCCACAGCCGTTCGCATGCGTCGAACAGGTTCAATTCCCAGTTGAGAAAGTGAAATATTAAATAATTTTCATATCTTCGCCCTGGTAACCATCCTAACCGGAAGAAAGTGGGAAACGGCAATGTCTCTATAGGAACGGAATGTTCCCAGGTCCCCGCTGCTTACCCTGCTATGCAGGATACAGAGTGAATCTAAAAATAACGATAATAATTTCTAAATATTCGCGCCTTGGAGCCCTTAACCTTAATGTACGAGTATGGCTACATTCTTATGAAAATATATTTGAAAATTTTTATGAAAATTTATATACGCCTCTTGCAACTCATTTACGTTATAAGCATCTCTGTAGGAAGATTTTAACATATTTTTGATACCCAAAATGCAATAAATATTTTTTCCTACCTTTTAAAGTTTTATACATTAAAGATACAAAAATATTAAGTCACGCTTTATGTATACGAGTATATTTCTAGTCTATTGCTTTTGAAATAGAAGCTTGCTCATATTTTGGTATAAGATACATTTAACAAAAAATAAATATGTTTTTGTAAAAATTTCAAAATAAAACAATGTTAAGTTACAAATTTATACGTAACTTTAGTCATATAAAAGTATTTAATTAGTCGAAAACGTAAAGGGATGTCTCAAAACAGGTTTAATTAGTTCTGTTACGAGCATATCTAGGTACTTGACATTTGCAATCTCTTTCATAGTTTCTTTTTAATGGAACTAGAATTGTAATTATTTCCTTAGATGTATAGAGAGGCATGTTGTTCTACTTGTTCTTTGTAATTATCTCATCTCTTAGTTATCTCTACACCGTTGTGGCACAGTGGCAATCTGACTGTAAATGCGGCGGTTTTTGGATTCAATTTCCACTTAGTGCATTTATAGCATATCAATGGAGTATTTCCATTACCTCGCCACTCAGCACGCATCATCTTGAAAATTTCCTTGAAAGCTGATATATTGAAAGTTCCCTCTACCTACCCTGCTATACGCGGAAAACAGTGGGTAACAGTGTGAAATGTCTTAGCATTTGATAATATGAAAACGGTCATATTTTTAATAGCATGCGCAATGGTTGCTAGTTCACAACGTTAATTTAGGACTTAACTAGTATTTTCAGGATGTTTAAGCGGAGCGTGGCCTTGATTTTCATTATCCAATATGCATTAATTCTGGAATGGCGGGTGATATAGAACAAAGTGATTTTATAAGAGATGCCCCATATCTAGCTTGAAAAAATATGGAATATGTTTAAAGGTACAACAAAAATTTTCAGCAATAACATAAAAATAGTATGATTTAATAAATGAGTATATTACGAGGCACTATTAGGTATTATATAGGATAAACTTATTAGGTATCCAAGGAGAATGTGTCATCCAATTAAGAAGTTAGTTTAACAGTGTTAGCGCATTAAAGCCATTTCCTGTTATTTCATTTGTAAATTAAAAATTTTAATTAAACCACCATTAAAACAACTAAGGCAGAGAGAACCTAGTGTTAAAACACTCCGTTACCCATTTTTCGTCAAATTTTTCAAAGCATTTGAAATTCTAAATTTTCAGTGGCGAAACTCAACACGGGGCTCTTGCCTTGGCACCAGAGCGAAGACATGAAAATATTCATAAATTATAATTCTCTCTCTCGTATGGAGATCGAACTCACAACCGTTGGATTACAGTCACACTCTCATGACCCTGCGCCACGACGGCCTCTATTTCGATATTGATTCGTATGAAACAAAAATAATAAAAGTTATGTCTCAAATATAACTCTGTTAAGAAACATTTTTGTAACACAATACAAACACTATTATATTAATAAATATAGTTAAATATGAAACGTAATGTAATAATGTGTATAATAATATTCACTGATAACATTTATAATAATAAAAAAATATATTATTAACTTCATATATAAACATACAACTACAACAAAAAACACAGCGTGAAAAAATGAATGAATGCCAATTTCCCAACGATTATGGAACAACAGCGCTCTAACAAGTAAAAAGCAAAATAAACACTAAAAGAACACAAAACACATCACCCAAATACGTAACACAACACAAGCACACAAAATCCCACTCCCATAGATATATAACCACACAAAAATTCTTTAATACATTACTAACATTTCCTGCCCGTTACCGACGAGGCGGATGACATTTTTAAAATAATTGCGCACAGACAAACTCCACATCGAACACGGTTTCGCACTTGGATAACACTTTTAGATCGACAGGGGCTAGTGTTAGGCGATTACGATGCAATCGTTCAGCCATTTTCAGTGATAAGACGCTGTATATCGCAGTGATTGTGTTAGTCTACCGCGTTGGCGACAGCGGCGGCCGCGCTATATTTAATACAAGGTCGGCTAAGGGCCGCGCTGACCAATTAGACGAGTCTAGCCGCTTTGGTTAATTACATTTAAATATGCTTGTTTGTTTTTATTTTTCTGTTTTTTACGGTTATGTCTGTATGTTTGTATGAATACAGAAAAATTATGTAGTAAAATGTAGAATATACAAATCGTGAAAAAAATGTGATTTGTATTTTTTTACTAATTCATATATGTTTTTTTACTTGCTCGCTGTATCTCGCACACAGCAGGGTATACAGAGGGAACCTAGTGTTAAGACACTCCATTCCCCATTTCATTTTCGTTTTATTTAAATAAATATTGCAGATATAAATGATATAGATATTGAAGTTTTATTTTATCTAAGTCGATTAAAATATGTAAAAAATTCGGAAATTACTTTAAGATACGGGCACGTGAACTGATATTCGATGAAAATTTGTATTTATCTAATATATAACAGATAGAGTACAATAATACGTTCATACAAATATAAGCGACGGCTAAACTCTTGCCTTTTATAATTTTTAGATGACGACTACATTTGGCAACAATAAGTTCATAAAAAGCAGTGTCAAGATTTATCCCACAAAAGAGGATACAGAAGGAAGATGTTAAGATACGTCATTCTCCAATTTCCCTCCAATTGTCGAAATTATATATGTTGAGTGACAGAACTCAATGCCGAGTTTTGTGTACTTGAACAAGGAAATGAAAGAATTTTGAATATAACTTTTTTGAGTGAGAATCGAACATACAGCCATCGCGTATCACTAGCCCAAGCACAAACAACTATCGAAAAAGTATACGTACCGTTATCGAGAGCAATTTGTATAGAATGTTGTTCAATTCCTATACAAATTGTTATCGACAACGATTCGAATACTTTTTCGATAGTTGTTCGTTCTTAGGCTACAGAAGTTGTTACTGCAACACGAACACCTTAAATGAAATAGCTACTACTAGCAAACACTGTAAAGCCAGACAGACTTACTATTAGGGTAGCACAAAGTCGCGGACATAACGATCGTTATAATGTAAATAAATTAAAGTTTTAAATGAGATTGACGTGTTGGTTCTTTATAATGTTTCAAGAAATTCCAACATTTTCAAGGTGTTGAGTGAAGGTATTTAAAAAAATCGATTAAAAATCCGCATTGTACTTGCGTCAATACAAAATAATCACTGATATTAAATTATCTTTTCTTATATTAAAAGATATATACATATTATCCGATACAGATAACATTACATTTTTATCCTTCAAATAGGTACAGTTTGTTTTGTTACTCGTATGTATAATTATTTAGATGACACGTAATGTTATCGTGGGTACTTACGACAATATTATTTTTATAACCTCGTTGCTGAATCTTGCGTAAGTTTATGAATAACAAAGTACTTATAAAAATATTTATTATTTACATTTGTACAACTAGGTTTATTTAATTCTATAAATGAAAAATATCTTAAGTCTCTAGCGGAGAGTTTATTGTAAAAATGATCTTCCAAACTCACTAAATATCGTATATGTATTTGGGACATATTTGGAAAATGAATGAATCAGAAATGAGGACACCTGTACGGGGACAAAAACTAACGACATTCCTTGAAGAATTGCTCAGCTTAAATAGCAGTAGGGACACATAGCGCGAACGGAAGGCGCTCGGTAGGTAGGCCTCACTAGATGGCATGAAGGTCCTCCAAACCAGTGGATGTTAAAAGATGAATGATGATGATGATAAAGATGTGGAAAAACATATTGTTGCCAGTAATAGAGGTAATGTTGCCTTAGCTGAACTGATGTGACGGCAAAACGTCAATATGCTGCACGTTTGGCCATACACAATCCATTACTAGTACCGACTCTATTATTCGACTTCGAAACGTGGGTATTACAGAAGGAATGAACGTTGTGGAGACGTGATCTTTTCTTAAGATTTGCGGCGTCAGTTTAGGTGATCAAATCCGCAATGAATAGATATAAAGAATAGCAAGGATCAGCGAGTGACATCTTCGTTGGTTGCTTGTCAGTTTGGGCAGTTTCATAGAAATGATCAATGAAAGAATGAGTGGCAGGGGGACCTTCGTTTGACCTTCGAAAATACAGTATTGACGGTATTGGAAGACGGTCCTATAAAAATCTAGAGAACCCTCCGGAGGGTATGTATGAAGAGGTCAATGATAGTGGACGAAGTGATATAAGGAGACTGTAGTGTGGCTGGCAATGGCTCCGTTCTCTCTGGCTACCGCAGAAAGCGTAAAAAGGAGTAGAATAATATAATATTCGTAGATGTATTTCGCAGTTTACATGTGAGGGATAAGCTTTTTGAAAACTACAGTTAGTATTTTTTTACTACCAAATGATCCTAGCTGGAAGTCCAGTATTAACTGTAGGCACACTGGCTTGCAATTTTAATATGAAAATGTTTAAAAGAACAAAAACCTCGACTGCATAAAACTAAACAGAAAAAAAAACAAGCCGAATGTTTAATTATGATTAACAATCGGGACCTCCTTAAGCTATGCGGAGTTCCTGGTAAGGATTTAATTGATTGAAGAATCACTTATAGCTCCTGACTGTTAATCCTAATAAACTATTGGGCCCGTTTTTTAACCGACTTCTGTAAGAAAAGAAGTTTATCAATTCGACTGTCTTTTCTTTCTTTTTAGATTTATGCAGTCGGGCTTTTTGTTCCTAATTTTTTTTTTATTTTTCACTTTTATGTTAGGACTCATTGGGATTATTAGGGCAAATAAATATTCGATCCCTTTGTCGCTTTCCCGGTCGTATCGCATTGAAACTCCATCGGTTTTAAAAAGTGAAAGAGTCTATATTTTTAAACTCTCTCATTGTTTTATTTTTATTAGTATTACGGTATTAATAAACATGATATACCTTTTTGAAATCTTCGTATTGAGCTCTTGAGTTTAATACCCGTATTGTGGTATTGGAAAACATTTTTTTTTCTAAGTTCAATTGCGTCCCACAGCCACCATGATTATTTCTTTACACTTGGGCTGCTAAGACAAATCTAACGATACCTCAATTATATACATATTTCCGATAGTTCTGGAGATATGAGGTAATTAAGAGTATTACATAGATACATACAAGATACACGTGAAAAACATAACCCTTCTTTAGCAGTCGAGAATGGTACCTGCATGTAAAAAAACTAACAAGTGAAATTTTAAGGTAAGATTATATCCCAACGGACTGCATTTTTTATATCAAGCTGTACCCTGCATATATCAGGGTAGGCAGAGGGAGCTTAGTGTTAAAACACTCCCTTTCCAACTTTTCGCCGAATTCTGGAGGCATACTTCTCCGACTCCTCTATCGTCTATCGGTAAAAACGCATAACTCATTTAACTTGGCTCTCAATGCAAATTTATTTTTTGATGGAATAACTGAATCAATAAATGCTATTTCAATTTTAACAAACGATTTTTAATTTTATATTTGATGAAAAAGTTTCTACTAAATAAATATGAAAAGCTTGCATATCCAAATATTATATTTTATATTTTCGGTATTTAATTATATTCGATAGTCGGAATCCAATGTCAAAGTAATATTGTAAATATTATTTTCAACGAAAAAGTTCTTTCCTACTATTGACCGTTTTTCAGGTCGACATTCCAGACGAATGTATTTACTCAATATTTTTGCTTTTCGATACTAGCTTTGTTGTTGTTGGTTCGTTTCAAATCTTACTACTATTTTTTAATAGCTAAAAAAACAATCAGCTTCTCGCTGTATCCCGCTCACAGCAGGGTAGGCAGAGGGAACCTAGTGTTAAGAGACTCCGTTCCCCACTTTCTGCCGAATCCTGGAGGCATTGCGTGTTGAGTGGCAGAACTCAATGCCGCGCTTTGCTTCGACCCCAGTGCGAAGAAATAGAAATATAAACGTAAATAAATTTTTCACGTAAATAAATATTTCACTTTTTTTATTTTTACAGAGATAACTCTGAGATACACTCCATTCCCATTAAGACACTATCTATTCGTCACCTTCCGCTAAATTCTGAAGGAGTTCAGATTAAGTGGTGGAATTCAACGCCGCGCTTTGCCATATCGAGGTAATGAAAATGTTAAATATTTAATTGAGAATTCCCACGAGTGGGAATTGAACTTATCGTGTTTACAGTCGCACGCTTGTGCACCTGCACCACGAGGTACGGTAATTTTCTAGTGGTTCCCGTACCTACATAGGTAAGTAGATGAAAAATAATATAATAAATATAATTTAATTCTAGAAGATTTATTAAAATTTATAAAACATTAATGTCGCCACCAACTTTTACACAAAACGCTATCTAAAAGCTTAGCTGTAAAAAGTTTCTGCCGAAATTGCAAATTTCTAAGGAAACAAGCACGTAGCCAACTTTGAGCCTTGCTGGAGAAAAGTTAACGATCCAGTGCGTTCCGTAACACCGCTTTTAGTTGACAACTTTTTGAAAAAGAGTTAATGAATAACGTCAACGGTGATTTGTTGCAAAAAGTTATTATTGTATATATATATATATATATATATATATATACAGGGTGGAATTGAACGCACCACTTTAAATGAAACCACAGTTTTAACTACTCTATAAAAGCCTAATATAATTCAGAAAAAAAATAATTCCCAAAAAT
>DWGR01002393.1:0-13777 GCA_018247715.1 Heliconius burneyi
CACGATACTTTGCACTCCTTAGAGAGTGTTTATCGTCGCATCGCACTATGCTCCCTTTACAGCTCTTCAGGCTCAATTACACGCTTATTCCTGCCATTTCAAGGAACACTATTTGTGAACATATTGTTAAGTAAAATTTGTTGTTTTTAAATGCTTTTTAGTCGTTGTGTTATTGTTGTTACGTATTTAGCTGAAAATCTTGTGTTATGACACTTTGCTACCATTTAGACACTTCCTTTCCCTACTTTTCTCCCGTGTCCTTGCGCCACAAATGACCACAAACTGCTTAATTGCATATATACTCGTACATACCCAATTATTTCGATGATTTGTATCCCACGTCGGTAAGATAAGCTGCTGCGTTGAGTTCCACTCGATACAGTGTGTCAACACTGGATAATCCAACAAATGTGTTAAAATTATAAATACTTGGTGACTCTTTCATGATATATTGGTTGTTATGAGATGGCTGTGGGTTCTTTTTTACGAGGAACTATATATATTTATGTAAAACTAAAAGAACATGCCATTATTTCACCTACAAGAGTTCACTAAATGCTATCCCACTATTTAAATTCATATTTTAATAGTAATTTATACCTATTTCCAGTTAAAGAAATGCTCACAAATTTGTTTGGAATTTTAAAGATTAATTATACTGTAACAGCAAAATTAATATGAGCTTAGAAATCTAAGGAACGTCTTTTGATTCAAAACAAAGAGAATAATTAATTAAAATAGCAGTTAACGTTATTTTAGTCAAACATGGCGTGCAAAGTTTAGAAATACGTGAAATTACATAGCACAAATAGTAAAGGAAGTTTCCATTTAATTTAAAACACAATAGAATAAATAACAGGACATACTCCTATATTGTAACTATATTCCTATTTAACGACTTCGAGGTCGTCGCAGCGCATGACTAAGCTTATGACACGAAGGTTGTGGGTTCAAATCTCACTGGGAGGAATGACAATCAACATACAGCATTGTGTTCCGCCACTCAACCTACCTTTCTTGAAGAATTCGGCGGAATTTGAAGAACGGAAGTATCGTAACACTAGGTTCCTTTGACTGCGACTTATCCCGTACATAGCAGGGTAGGCAGAAGTAAACTGGGAACCTAGTGTTAAGTACCCGTTTCCATTAAAACATTTCCGTTGTCCGCTTTCCGCCAAATCTGAAGGCATTGAGTGCTCATCATCAATTCTGGAGGCTTTGAGTCATCGGTGAGATGTTATTTAAAAGACAAACTATTATATCTATATATATAATTATATATAACTCTTCCAATACTGACTGACAGACAGCCAAAAATACACAGTTTATAAAGATAAAATTTGGCATACGTCCTTAATCAGGACGGTGGCACTCGGAGTGGACTTCCAGAAATTCCTCGGGAACGGACTATTTTAAAGTAATTTATTTGACTTTTTCCTTCAGGATATGTACATATTGAACATAACTTATATTAGCATGTCTCGCGACTTGCCAGGACGTTGTATCAAGCTTTCAAATTTTCGGTTACCAAGAAGAAAAGTGTGTTCGTGCTTAACGCAAGCATTTGAATTTATATAATTTATGATTTTAAAGTGTTCATGTGAAAAGAGATTTAATCTGGTGAACACAAAGATGGTCTTTTCGGATTGAACCTTAAAAATACAGTTTTTTTCCAACATGAGGATAATGCTGTTAGCCTTATTGACTTTTACAGCGACACCTGTTGGGTAGGGAATTGGGTACCCTGTCCCTGAAGATATGCAAGCACTAAGTGGCTGCCTATGGGGACGTCGATGACTGTAAGGGCGCCCTCTGCGGGACTCGAACCTCGGCTTGCGGACGTCGAGCGGACTGGTTAAAATACAGTGGAAAATCATATCTGTTTTTATTTCTAGTACAAACATGAGAAAAGCATGTTATGTTAGAGATAAAAGCCAATGTCTTATAATATTATATTGTGAAAATCAGTCAAAGTCAGACATATAAGCATATATACTAACATTTTAACTGCCACAAAATTTGAGCTATGAATGAAAGGAGCTGAATGATCCGCTTTTTGCATACATAAAGAAATAAAGCGTTTTACAAGCAAAAAAAAATAAAGTAAAATAAAAAAAATAAAAGTACATTTTATAAAGGCATAGAGATAGTACGCAAAGGCGGCCTTATCACTATTAGTCATCTCTTACAGGTAGCGTTAGGCATAAACATTCTGGAGTATTGAAATTGAGGCCTTGCATAGAATAATATAGAGAAAAAAAAAGAAAATAAAATAATAAATTTGACACAGTTCTATATTTATTTATTTTTAAAATAAAAAATATAAAAGTAATCCATTAGGAATGAAAAAAATAGTAATAGACAAATAAATCATTAATAACTCACAACCTCTCCGTTCTCGACCACAGTCGGATAAAATAAAAAATGTACCAGACATGCAAATATCAAGTGGCTTTGCAATTTAAATATTTAAGATGACCTATGATGTCAGTGAACTTGGTTTACCAGTACTTTTATGTACCCTCGTATTATGTTCGATGAATATATTTCTTTTGTAAAAATATTTAAGCTTTCAAGCTTGAAATATTAACTTGAATTAAATTTAATTGAAATGGCACCTTTGATATATTGTTTTAATAAAAAAAATTCTATTTGATTGTTTTGTTAACTTGTAACATCCAATATTTTTTACATTTTTTTAAAATAAACACTAAAAGAAAAAATACTCAATTTTTTTTTCAAAAAAAACTAAAGGTAAACCCTTTATCCGGTAGAAAAATAGGTTAAAATGCCACAAGTTAGATTAAACAAGTTTTCAACGTGGCTGTTAGATGTTCTACGTAATTTCCTTGCGAGTGCTTTTCATTTTAGGCAGGAGCATTCTCGGAAATAGAATTTGAATTTTTTCCTCATAATTTTGCATGAGACCAACGTGGTACTGTTTTTATATTTGAAGTTTTTATTCTGGAGGTTAGGAGTTCATGTCTAACAATAATTTTCACAACTTTCTCAATTTTCTAGTTAGTATATTTTACAACTGCATATTTTTTCATCGATTTTTTGTTTTGGAGGAACCTAACGTCCAAAGCGGGATAGGAAGAGAGTGAAGAATCATCCTCTGATCGATTTCGATTTTGATCACTTCGACGACTCCAAATCATAATCGTAAATATCTATAATATTACATTTGAAATTTGATGATTTCCAAACCATATACTTATTGGCTGAATTTCTATGACATATCTGCATATCCCAAAGTCCATCAGTTCTACACGCTATATGTTCCGCCATTGTCACTTCAGCATTTCTTCAGCATTTTAAAATATCGATATTTTAACCAAAGGGATCAGCATTTTCACCACCAGAAACTAAAAAAAAAACAAAAAGCCACACAGCTATTTGAATGAAGTATAATCTACTAGACTAACTTTAGGGTAACATTTTATAGGTCCATATAAAAGTTTTATACATTTTATTGGTTGATAGACGCGAGTTCCGTACATAACCCAATCAACGTTATCCGTTTCCTATAAATCCTGAAAAAAACTTTTTAGTAACAATATTTGCCCCTGCCCCCGCTACATGAACCTCATTTTACTGGTACAGGCCGTTGGTCAGCCGCACTCGTGGGAAATCTTGGTACCTACTGTTGACTCAATAGATTTTTTTTGCTTCCCCGCCCTTTCGTACAAACAATAAAAATGAAGCTGAAGCAAAAAATTTTTATGTGAAACTTTGCAAAGGAAATATGTATCTTTGGAATTTGGAAAGACGACTAATCTTATTGTAGATACAATTGAAATATTATTTTAATGTAATTCTGGTTGTTAATTCTTGGATTCTTAATTTTAAGATGATTTATTTTTTATCTTCGCTTCATGATTTGTCCCATATAGGAAGCTAGAAAAAATAACTTAAATGTCCAAATACTCCGTTCTACTCTTTCCGCCATCAGTTACTATATGCCATCGCGCCAAGGTCATCAAATTAGCAAAATAAACAACTGGAGCATGAAACAAAGTTTTATGTAAAGCCTACAAAAACGACAGAGAACGTAAAACAATAGCATTTAAGGAATTGGAACTATATTTTGAGATTCAAATCTGTATAAAATGATAGCATAATTTTCTTTGTCTCGCTTTGTAGAATTACTGTCCTAATTTCTTTGGATGCTTATGATGAAATATAAACCTTAATGGTTCAAATAAATTAAATGTTTCACGATTGCGATCAGAATATTACTTTTTACTATATAACATCGGACGAACCAACAAATCAGACACAAAATCTAGCTTTTACAATGATCATTTACTCTTGTTCTATACAATTCAATTCTTTATATACTCGTAGTTAAAATATTTAAATACTAATTCTAATAACAATTTGTCTCGACAATATCTTAGATCGTAATAAGCCCGAGTCGTTTGTGTTTAAATTGGGAATTTACAGAAAAAGACGCAGCACATTATCGCCACAGAATACAACCAGTGTAAACAAAATTAAATAACGTCCTCGTAATTACAGTGACACCTATTAATAAAAAGGGCTTATTTAAAAATAATGTTAAAAATCTGTAATTGAGACAAAGAAATTTATATCTTTTTTTTTAGGTTAATGCTGTTAGCCCTATTGGCTTTATTAAGCGACATCGGTTGGGTAGGGAAGAGGGTACTCTGAGGAAATGCAAGCACTAAGTGTTTGCCTGTGAGGAAATCGACGACTGTAAGGGCGCCCCCTGCGGGACTCGAACCTTGGCTTGCGGTCGTCGAGCGGACAAGGAAATTATATCAAAAGTAGATACATTGTGGTATTAATAAGTCTATATAAGTCTTTAGAGAAATCAATAAATATGGGCCTTAAATACAATCACCTGAAACGATAAGAGGTGGAGGACATAGTGATACATTAATAAATTCAGAGTGATAACGTATAAATGCGTAAATATAAAAAAAATAACAAGCTAAGAAAACAAGCGACTCAAAAGCAAGTTTAAATTTCTACAACAAATATAAATAAGTAACTTAATTTATATACATATACTCGTAATTTGTTGTGACAAAAATACAATAAGCATATTTGTTATTGTTATTTATTTAAGCCGGCGACGCATCAATGGTTCCTCTGGTGTTGCGAATATTCCTGGGTAACGGTAATCACTTATATTAATATCGGGTTACCCGCTAACTGATTTGCCAGGCCTTAATATATTTATATATAATAGATAGATAAAATAGATATAATACTGTTGACATATTTTTTTCTCAATTTTTGTGAGAATACTTATACTTAAATATGTTATAGTAATTTTTTTGCATGTAGTAGATACAAAGAAAATTTTCTCTAGATAGTGTCAAGACACTATAATCCGCTTTCCGAATTTCAAGCATTGTGTGTCTAATAACATATTTGTGACTATCTGTTGAGTAAAGTAAATTCCTGTAATGTCTTTATAGGGACTGAAAATGGGAAACGAAATGATACACTAAACTTTAGACCTCAGGAAATACAGTAAATAAACACAAAAACAAACCATATAAAAGAAAAACTACCTAAAAAAAAACCCACCACTCCAAAACTAAAAACCTTATACAATCCTCACACAGACGAATAAACAAAATCATACCAACAAAGCCCATGTGGCGTAAATGGAATGCAGTCATTAATTAATTTTAAGCAGAAGTTTACTCAGCTGAATTATGGTGTAAACCTGAGTGTTATTCCCACAGGCGTTGACTGATAAAGTCTGTTGTTTGGCCCGCTTGGATTAAGCGGACACACGGGTGGATCGTTCGTCTGAATTTATATATTTATTAATATTATTGAAGCACATGTGTTACTGAAAAGAGGTTGTGAGTTCGTTTCCTATTCCAGGAAGTATGTGATATTTTTGTTTCCTCGCTCTTGTCAAAAGACAGAGTGCGCTGCTAGTTCCATCACTCTGTTGACTGCAGTACCTCCAGAATTTGGTGGAAAGTGGGGATAGGAGTATGTTATTTTTTCTTAGATATTTAAAGATAACTTACAATTACTTATGCCAAAATATAATATAATAGAGCTTTCTTTCTTCTTCGTATGGCGGGGCAGGTGAAGGACCGTAGTGTTAAGACACTCCGTCCTCTACTCTCTATCGTCATGAAAAATATAACAAAATAATCTATTGACTTGTAATCTGAGTTTCATAACATAATATTCTTTACAAAATATTTAAAGATTGTGTAATGCTTTTAAGTAAATTCGTTTTTATTTATCTTCATATATAATTATTGGATGGATGGAATTAGGTTAATATATAGTTTAGCATTGGTCTGTGGGACCGAATATTTTTTTTTTTCATATATTTGGAAATACTAGTTAAAAAAGTATATCTCATCTGCTATCTTATTGTAAGTACAATTTTTTTATTTGTTGAAGATACCCCATGTGTCTTAGCGTTAATCGGTCTTTAAGAAAAAGATAATATTCTAACAAAGATAACGAAAAAGATAACTACCTAGAAATTGTAGACCTATTACTTTCTTTCAGATTGAAAAAATCGTCAAAATAATATTACTTACTCAGTTTCGGAAACGATACGTCATCTCCAAACTCTTTGTTCGGCCTGTGTCACCGTATACGGATATAATTGTAATAAAAATGTGCGCAGAGGCAGGTTATAGAGATAATTTAAAATTATAAGATCACATTGTAAATTCGTAATTAAAATTAACAAACCAAATATTTTCTTCAGGAACCTTACGCTGACCAGTACACAGCAATAGGCTTAAAAACACATAATTTTCTTAATTTTTATTGATTTTTTTAGGTTGATGCTGTATTCAGAGACAGCGGAATCTGGAAACCTAACATTTACGTTCCTTACTTTTTACGGAATTTTGTAGGTAATGCGTGTTAAGTAGCGGAGCTCAACGTCGCTCTTTGCCTCGTTACCAGAGTGAGGAAGGTTCGCTATTGTTAATTTATTAAATAAGTTAATATTACCCACAGAAGTTTTATGAAGATAAAGAAAATAAATAAAGGTTAAAAAGAAAATATAAAGATTAAAGATTAGAAAAAGAAGAAGAAAGAAAAGAAAAGATTTCTGTCAACAAAACATAATATATACATATTGATTAATTTTTTCAGTAAAATGACATACGATATAAATACCTAGGTAATTAGAGTAACCTATATCAAAAGTAAATAATAAAAAAAAAACAACTTAAAAATTTTTATTAACATTTGTTTCTTTAACTTTGTATACCTGTGTATTAGATTTTAGTCTCACAATTTAATTCACCCTGTAATGAAAGGCAAAATTGAAAATTACTGAACATGTTGCATGTTCTATAATCTTAATATGCCTAAGGTTTCAATTACCATTTCTAGTTTTACAATAGTTAGTATTTTAGTTAATACATTCATGTTATATTTAGTTAACTAAAAGTTTTTAATTAGTAAGCACAAAATAAGGTCGTCCTAGCCTGGCGGCATAAGAGTGTGACTGAAAGTGAGACATCGTGGGTTCGATTTCCAACGATTCAATGCGCTACGTTGATATCGACATTCAACACACAATGCCTCGAGAATTTGGCGTAAAGTAGCAAACGGAAGTATCGTAAACATAGGTTCCCAGGTTCCTTTTGCTTACCGTATTAAGTATGAAGCTAAGCTAAGCTAAGCATGAGCTATATTTAGTGAATATCATTGTCTGTTTGTGAATATAATGGTAGAGTGTTCGATTCCCGTTCGAATAAATTAATTAAAACTATTTGGTTAGACAAAGCGATTAAATTCTGCCACTCGATCCGCAATCGCTTTATTTGCGGCATTAAGTGGAGTACTATAGAACACCTGAAAATATTTTGATACGGCAAGTATTTGATAGGAATATCGAATGTAAACATTATTATAATTATTATTTAAACGATGGGACGAGGCCGTCGTGGCGCAGCGTGACAAGGGTGTGACTGTAACGCGACGGTTGTGGTTTCGATCCCCATTCGAGGAAGTGAAATATTTATTTACGTTTATATTTCCATTCGCTTCGCTCTAATGTCGAGGCAAAGCGCGGCGTTGAGTTCTGCTACTCAACACGCAATGCCTCCAGAATTCGGCAGAAAGGAACGAGGTCTTAACACTAGGTTTCCTCTGCCTACCCTACTGTGTGCGGGATACAACGTGAAGCTGATTTTTTTAAATGATAGAAATAATTTGAACAATTTAATTGCTCCTTTCATTTTCTGAATAATTTATTTTGTGTTAAAAAATGTTAAAAGTTATCTTAACAGAAATTTTATTAATAATTTAGTTAAAGTTTTTCTATATAAAATAAATAAATAAAAAATATAAATGCAATTTTTAATTTATTTTTAAAGCTACGTCGTAGCTTGGTACTGTAAGCTTAGTGGCCTAATGGACAGATCACTTAAACGATTTCCAACAGGCGTAGATGCTAAACACGTAGCATTTACTATAAATACTCGTATATTTCTACCCTGCCGTCTTAATAGCCTGCTAGTCTTAATTGTACAAAGGACATAATATTTGAATGACTCTCATGGCGCACTCGGACAGCATCTGCCAGTAAATGTGATAATTGTGGGTTACATTCCCATTCAGGGTTACTGATTTTATTTTACATTTTCTCGTTATCATAAAACGCGGCGAGTTACGCCACTTAATACACAAAATCTCAAAAGTAGAGCGGTGTTCTTAAACCTCTGTATATTCTGCTTTGTGGGAAAACTTAATGTATATACGAAACTAACCTGCCGTCACAACGACGTCATTATAACGTCCACAATGATGTTATCTATTCATTTCAAATTGAAAAAATATAAAAAGCTATCATAACGTAATTAACGATCTATTTACAGAAACAA
The DNA here is from genome assembly GCA_018247715.1 of Heliconius burneyi. Taxonomy (NCBI): domain Eukaryota; kingdom Metazoa; phylum Arthropoda; class Insecta; order Lepidoptera; family Nymphalidae; genus Heliconius; species Heliconius burneyi. Next base: position 8,862 of record DWGR01002393.1, read on the forward strand.
AGGCAGTCAGATGGCTAATTACAAAATAATTGATTCGATACAAAAAGTAGGCAATAAGCAATTCAAAACCCACCCCATGGGGGAGTAAATTTGAATATTCATTATAAGGAAGTTGATTAATCTAGTAAGAGTTCTTGTATTTCTAACCTTGGCAAGTTTGTTCTGCGGCCTCCATTTTGCACCTGATAGATCGAACGCTCTTAACTTAATTGGCCTTTACAAATTAGACAAATGTATTGAGGATTCAGTAAGTTAAGTAACTTAGCATATTTAAATTTATAGCAAATTAACATTTAAATATAGGTGAGGTTTTATTAAATTAGATCGTTTATCTTTTGTTTTATTAATTGGCATAAACAGATATCTTAATTTATATTTAATTGTAAATAAATAAGAAAATGTAACTTTAGCAGTATATATGATATAATACACACACACAATTATAACACACTTAACAGGTGAACCGTCAATAAAAAATGAAAAAAATATCATTAAAGTAATTAAAAAAGAGAACGTTGAAAAAAAATAACGTCATTTCAGAGAAACCACCAGCTTCATTATGCTTAATTTTGAACACGCTTCGCACATTTAATTTCGCCTATTTAAACACGTATCTTTTATAAAATTTTCTATCTTCTTTTATTTTTTTCCATAAATGATATAAAATATGTCAAGAGCTCTTTCGTTCGTGGTAACGACACTCTGTCACAGCTAGGTATCTAGGTATGGATCATAGAACAAATAGTTAAAGGTAAATGGTATGGATGCCAGGCTAACTTTTGATGTTAGGAATAGCATGAGGTGGTACAAATGACGTGTAATTAAATTATAAATAAAACTTCAGAATATGCCTAGGCAAGAATATCTTAAGAATTAAATTAAAATCAGCTTCACGCTGTATCCCGTACACAGCAGGGTAGACAGTGGGGATGATAGATACTTCGTTCTCCACTTTCTACCGGATTCTAGAGGCATTGCGTGTTGAGCATTGCGTGTTGGCAGAACTCAACGCCGCGCTTTTGCCTCGATACCAGAGCCGAGAAATGGAAATATAAACGTAAATAAATATTTCACTTCCTGAGTGGGGATTTAACCGACAACCATCGCGTTACAATCATACTTTGTGCCGCTGCGCCACGACGGCCTCTTTAAGAAACGACTCGACGGATCTTTAAGAATTTAAAACGAACTAATTTAAAAAAAAATTGCGTGTTGCTCTTATTATATTTAATGACGATATTTAGATTTTTTTAATAATTTTATTTTTAATTATGAGATCCTGTAACAGATAATATACGTATTTACTATATGTAAGACGTATTCTGTCTTATATGATATGATTTAATTAACAATAATAATTTATAATGATAATTATAATATATTATTTTATTATTATTTAATAAAATATAATTAATAATAATTTTGTATTACCATTTAAAGTAATGAAGGACGCCCTCCAGCTAGATGGGGGACGTTCTATTCGCAAAGAGGCGGGCAACGGCTGAATGCGAAGAGCTGAAGATCGACATCAGTGGCGTGCCATTGGAGAGGCCTATGTCCAGCAGTGAACGGGAATAGGCTGATGATGATGACGGTGATTTAAAGTATTTTGTTATTTTTATATATGATATGGAGCGTGTTTAGATATAAATTATATAGTAGGTAATTGTATTTTAAACATTTGCATAACACTTTGTAGTCCCCTCCCACTGAAGAACTCTCGCTATCCACCTTTGTCATATTTCTTACCATTTTCTTTGCCTTATAAAATACTTTCTGTTCTTTGCACGCGCTGAGTCCTAGTCAGGTTTAATAACTCGGGCTTAATCTCACTCGAATATACCTACTACTCAGCTCATATACTCGTACGTTGTGATTTAGCGAGACGCTGCTAAGAGGGATTAGCCTTTAAGTTTTCGGATAATTAGATTTTTCTTAGAATTCATATTCATATCATGAACATACATGAAAATTGTATTTGTGATAATTAATTGCAGAAATAAATTATGACTGAACTAGACTTAATAGTTTAAAAAAAAACAGTTTCACGCTGTATCCCGCACACAGCAGGGTAGGCAGAGCTAACCTAGTGTTAAGACACTCCGTTCCCCATTTTCTGCCAAATTATGGGGGTATTGCGTGTTGAGTGGCAGAACTCAACGCCGCGCTTTGCCTCGACACCAGAGCGTAGAAATGGAAATATGATTTGATATAAATATGTTATTTCATCTCCTCGACTGAGGATCGAACCCACAACCAGTACAACGAAGTAATATATGACATGAAAATTATGTTTGTGATAAAAATTAGAAATAAATTCTGACCGAACTAGACTTAATGGAGAGTGAACGTCTAAAACCTGAAGGAAGATATCAAAATTATAGCTTATTTTAATTACAATATAACCCATTATTTTTGAATATGAATAAAAATTATGTAAATATTTAATTTAAATAATGTACTACCCAATATGGGTCAACTTTTCGCCCACAGCGTGAACAGTACATCGCCAAAAATGTATAATCTGATGGGACCATTCACAAATTAATCTTTGAAATGGCACAAGGACCTGGTTTAAGCCGCTATACGCCAATTATTTTTGCCAAATAGCGCTAAATTGGCCGTTTGTGGCGCAAATTTCTTCCGTTTCCATAGTTTTATGTTGCCCGTGTTTTATTTAAGCACGTCTCCCCAAATATGAGAATTCTTAATTGCTGTAATTAACCGTAATAACCTCTTGGTTAATATTCATGGATCAGGGGTAGTAGGTTGAGTAACGGCCCCATTACTTGGTTTTTGCATAGATAAGTTCTATATTTTATTGTATGATGTGGTACAGTTGAAGCCACGCTGTAGGTAAACATATTTTGGTGTCGTTCGATCCGTGTCGCCGAATAAATGAAATTTCTAATCATTCTTTAATTATAAATAATAATAACTATTGCAATAATGACTGGTAACGAGGCAAAGCGCAGCGTTAAGTTCTACCAATCATCACACAATACCTCCAGAATTCGACGAAAAATGGGGAACGGGGGTGTCTTAATGGGGCAATCATTTATATATAGAATTAATTAAATGATAAAAAAATTATATATTAAGATATTGCAAAAATATTCCAAACTAGTGGGACCGCGAGGGGCTACGCCTGCTTGAAATAGAAATATTAATAAAGAAAATGAAAACTAAAGCCTAAGAAATTGAGAACTAAGTATTTTAAATTGACATAACTTTTTTTTATAAACCGATTGTATTAAAATAAACCCTAAGGGTTTTCGGAAACTTGCCGGTGAAATCCGCATCTAAATCGGTTAAGCCGGTTCTGGAATTAGCGATTACAAAAGCACAGACAAATAGACAAAAATAAAAAATCATTGTTTTGGGTTATATTACGTTAATAAGGTTCCCAATAACATTTTTTTAAATATCTTCCAAGTACAGACACCGACCCTCTTATGATTTTATTATAAGTATAGATAGATATAGATAACAATATATTTAACTAAAACTTTGATTTATATCGGATCGTTCAATATCATATTACTGACTAGAGGGCAAGTTGTTATAGCTAAAGATAGATATCAATACTCTATTAATTAAATTGGGACGCAAGTTCCGTCTGTAATTAATGAAAGCTTCGATGGGCACAACGTTGATGATACTTGGAGAGATCTTGAAATATCTTGTTAGTTCAACATTATTTAAAAAAAAAATTAAACTGAGTTTCTTTGGAAAAACTTTCTAAACTGTTTTCTTTAACAGAATTGCTTGAACTGTGAAGTAAGAAATGATGTTAAGTTTATGTGTAATGACTTTAATTAACATTAGTTTACAGTTCTTTAAAATTTTACTTTAGTTGTGTTATACTTATTTAGAAAACGTATAAAAATTTGAACGTAGCGGGACCCGAACCCGCGCCTCTAGGAAACCGACCAGGCACTCTGACCACTAAGCCATATGTTCTCTTATCCTTTCTTTCCTTAGTGTGGAATAACACTTTACATTTGTTAAAAATATTTAGTTGTAGTGTGTAAAATATTTTTAACCCTAAAACTTCAAGTTCAAACAGCAGGTAAAGCAAGAGTTCTGAAAATATTATGTTTCTATGCAAATCTACTGCATTAGTTTAGCTCAAAATTAGTTCGACTTTGATTCAATACACCTATCCTCATTTAGCACGCATTGTTTTACAGATATAACAATATTCCTGTTAACTATTAGACTTTTAGAGTTTCGTATCCACTAAAACGAGACGATATCACTCCCTATAACTCCTTCTGACTCCGACCGTCCGTTTGTCTGTCCGTCTGTCACCAGGTTATAACTCGTGAACTGTGATTTAAACTGTGTGTTTCACAGTTGATATATTTCTAATAATATATGATATTGCATGTTGAGTGGACTGAAAATCAATAATCTGAATGACGTTCTTTGTCTTATTAAAAGAGCAAGGAAACTACTATTATATTATAAAACATTTCCCCGCGCTGAAATCGAACCTATAACCGCAGTGCATACAGTCGGATGTTGTGCCGCTGCAATCATGACTGTCTCCGTATATGAAAAGTTATAATTTTAGCAGCTATTTAATAAAATTATACATTTCTATATACTACTAAAGTTATAAAAAATGGAAGTGAGAATGTCAACTGCTGATATGTCAATTCTATTAAAGATTTTTTAAATTTATTACAATATAATTAAAAAATATTTAAAAAAAATAGCAAAACAAGATAATTTTAAAGTAGCTCCTACCAGTCGAGTCTTAGTTATAACGAAAACATATACCATAAATCTCGAACAGGATCCGTAACTAATATACAAAAGTTAGAACTGAGAACTGACCCCTGAGAGAACCCTGAGAAACTCTTATAAAGTACTAGTTAAATAATACGCCTCCCATACATCATACTCCG
>DWGR01002394.1:0-13774 GCA_018247715.1 Heliconius burneyi
TATAATTCAAGAAAAACTTTGGAAATGGAAGTATATTATGGGAACGGAGTATCTTAACACTAGGACCTCTGTCATTACCCATGCTTAACAGAAATGTAAAAATAAAAATTACCAAAAATTATAATATAAGCATTAAATACTTAAATCTCCAATGTCACTTAATTTAGCACTAAGCTCACTATATCTTCGCGCAATTCGTCACCTTCACCTACACGAAGCATCGGAAGCATTGCATAAAAAAATAAAACTATCTATGCATATAAATAACCACTGGGTACTTCACAGGGTTAATAAAACTTCATTGAAATACCTATAGATGTTTAAAATTTAGGCAGGTTCAAATCCCAATCTGTAGAATATTTTATATGGAAACTTCGTCTTACTATTTAATTTTTAGTTATGAAGTTGTCATTGACCTTTTCAATATTACAGCTAGTTCATTAAATGATCAAGTAATTTTTTAATTCTAAAAGCTTAATTAAGCTCTCTACTAACTTATGTGTAATTTAAAATTTTTACTAATTTCAACGTAAAGTTTTGAACACGTTTAAAATTTTTTGACATTTAAAATAAACTAAAAGTGTATTCTATTTGATTTACATGAAAAAGGTTAACATTTTAAATCTATACTAAAATTATATATCGAGCTGAAGAATTTCATTCGTTAAGAGTGATCAGAACACTTTGGTTCCCGTTGGAGGCTAGTTTAGTACACTGGTACTTTAGGGGTTCATTGTAAACAAAAAATAAAGGTTGTGAGATTGCCTTTTTTAATATGATTGATGTGAGTTTCCTTCTCACTCGGAGGAATGCTTATATTTAATTATTCCTACATTTCTGGGTAGAGACGCGGCGTTGAGTGATGCCAATTAACACGCAATATCTCGAAAACTGTGTGGAAAGTGGGAGTGTTCTAACACTAGATTCCTTCTGTCTTCCTCCTTATACGAGAAAAGGGATAAAGCTAAAAAGTATATGAAACACACAGGTTAATCTTGTAGGCACCGTGAACAGCACGTGTAAAATAGACGGAGGTATGTTATTTGACTTTCTAATTAATTGAAATGTAAATAGACGAACCGAAAACTTTTCACTCCATCTGTGTATATTTATAATTGGACAGTGAATAAAGTTCAGAGTTTCAGCCGAATGCAAATGAATTATTCAGGAAAACCCAGTCGAGATGAGCGGGTCGATGATATTGTATCTTTAAATATGCTTAGCCATTGGTTGATGTGTCTGCTGCCAACACGTGGTGGTTCAATTTTATTTTATGGTATACAATATTTTGGTTGATATAAGTTTTCTTTTAGGGCTCCGTACCTATTCCAAGAGACCAAAGAAGAAAAATGAAAAATGGAACCCTTATAATCGTCAAGCGGATCACTTTGTATCCGTAAGTCTATCAGTCCCTTTAACAAGGCGATTTTTTTCAAGATTTTATGGAGGAGTCACAGTAAAAATTAGGCTTATCAGTCAACGTAATTCAAAGATGCATCTTGTATAGTTTTGTTGCATATCGTATAAAAATTTTCGTTAGAATTACACTTGAATTAAATTGCATTAATTACATTGGACACTGGGTACATGCCTCAATAGCAACAGAGTATCTTAAACTAGAACCTTTGGGTATCAAAAATCAAAACCTATAGGGAACATTTCTTGGATCGGTACATAAGAAATTGAACAAGAAGTAAAAACTAACAATAGAAAGTATATCAGTAGTTCATTTCATTCAAAATAAGAGCATAAAAATTTTTCAACTTAAGAAACTTAATTTTTTCAACTTTTACAAGTATTCTTTCGCGTTGATCTGCTATTATGAAATCGAACCCTAGGCGAGTGAGTCTGACTTGCATTTGTGTTAAGTGGATAACCATACTTTTATATGATGAGCGAATTTTCTCTAAATACACTTAAATAATATTAAATAAACATTCGAATAGTTCAAATACGTGGACTCGCGCGGGTGCCGCTTCTGTAATAAAATATAAATACATTCACTCAATGAGTATTAATAAAAACCTGGCTATATACAACTTTATAAGTTAGAAGGGAAAAAACGGCAAACATCATCGATCATTGCCTTTATCAAATGTGTCACAAAGAAAATTATCAAAACACTGCTACATCAATCTTTCTTGTTTTAGCCGAGTGATATTTTTCAACTGTGAGAAATATATATATATCTCAATTCTACCTAATGTGTTTGTTTTTTTTTTATGGAAAAAGCATGGCAAACGAGCGTACGGGTCACCTGATAGTAAGTGATCACCGCCGCCCACGACACCGCGTAACACCAGAGGAGCAACTGGTGCGTTGCCAGCTTATGCGTATGTATTCTAGTATGAACATATGACGTAATATTTTTTAGCTTCACGCTGTATATTGTATATAGCAGGGTAGGTAATCATAGGGTTAGGAAAGGCGGAACTCAACGCCGTTTTTTATCTTATTACCACAGCTAGGTATTAAAAAATGTAATATTTCGTTTCCCCGTGTGTAAATCCCGCCTTTGTTGCTTTTAAATCACATTTTGTGGCCTTATGCCACAGAGGCTTCTACGAACGGAGGAACGGTAATAATCATAATTTATTTATATATATATATATATATTTGTATGTATGTATAATATGTGTATATGTGTATAAAAGTTTGTTTATAGTGATTCAGATAAAAATGTGCTATCACTATTAGCCTCAGAAAAAATGTCTTCATCTTCACTCCCAAAAGAAATATATAAAGAAGATTTAATAAGTGTTATGTAGTAATATATTAAATATAAATAAATTTACTAAGAAAACTTATACGTGACGTAATATGAAAATAAAAAATATTAACATTACATTACATTGTAACAAATTAGTAAAAAAAAAGCGCTCAATGCATCGATAAAAATATAAATAAATTACACAAATATATTGTAGTAATATAGAACAATTTACATTGGCAAAATATATAGGTCCTTTCAAGACAATACAATTTTTTTGTAAATTTTTAATTTCACAGAAAAAATAAACCTTACAGGTTATTTAAAATTTTACACTTATACCAAGATAAAAAAAATGGCAACGGTTTGTATACGCAATGCTTTGTGCTATACAGTTGCTAATTATCCCACCCTTCTGTCGAGATGTCTAGAGGCTTCGTAGCTAATATTGCAACAGCCATATGAGGGATAAATTGATTGTCCCACATGTGGCAATAAAGGCCTTGTTGGGTTAAACTAAGACTGCAGGGTGAATGCTTTGTCATAAAAATAAATACATATAATACAAATAAGAGTTAATAACTGCATATTTGTTATTTCTTACACATTAGTAGACTCTTCTGCTTAATATTAAAATTATTTTTTTTATAGAAAAATTACCTAACAAAACTGAAGTAATACAAAGATAACAACTGGTACTCTTTATTTAAATTGAGCAATCTTTCTCAGTCACTCAGTCAGTTTTATCCTACAGTGTATAAGAATAAAATAAAAATGTCAGATGTCATAGTCACAAATAGTTGAGCGTGGTTTCGATCCACAGACCTCTGGGTTATGGGCCCAGTACGCTTCCACTGCGCCACTCTGCTCTACATATTACAAGTTAAAATAAACTAGCTATATCTGTTAAGAAATAAACTATATGCTATAGATATAACGGTTTCGAAAATAAGAGAGAGACGGAGAGAGAGTCAGTGAGGTAATCTGTCCCTGAGAAAAAGCAAGCTGTGAGAATAGGGGGATCAAATCCACAATTAGTCGCTTTTATAGGTACACTTTATCCCGTTGCTCTACGACTGTCCTCGGAGACTTATTTAATTTTTAGCCGACTCTTGTAAGAATTGTGTTGTTGGTTATCAATTCGACTGTATTTTTTTTAGTTTTGTTACCTCATTACCTTTTGACTGGGTGAACCGCTTTTGATGATTTTTTTTTAATTGAAAGGTAATGCTTCCCATCTGGTCCGATTGTGATCAATTTCTGCCGAGTAAAACTAACAGGCTTAATAATTTGAAATTGTAGTAAGGTCGTTGTAGCATTAGCTTGACACCGACTTGAAAATTATAAAATTATTTACTTTGTTGTTAGAAGTCCGTTTTTCCTTTTGATTAATATATCAAGGCCAGCCGAGGCGCAAGGGCATGAGCGTGCGAATGTAAATACGATAGGTCGTCGTTTTGATTCTCAATCGAGGAATCGAAATAAATAATCTAGATTAGATTATTTATTTCGAGCTGGCTTCACGCTGTATCCGTAGCGGAGTAATCAGAGCAAACAACGTTACAGTCTCTACATACCACCTTCATATATCCTGGGGATCCTCATGCTTTTTTCTTTCTCCAGTATCTTTGATACTGTGTTTTCAAAGGTCAATCGAGGTCTGCCCCTATTTCTTTTACCCTTCAGTCTTACTTCATAAATATTGTTTTCGTTATTCTCACCGAGACATCCTCGTTAGTACCTGCCATTCTGTGATTCTATTTATTTTGGATTCTATCAGCTAAGCTGACTCCGCATATCTTATGGAAAAGTCCCACCGGCAGCAAAACGCCTTTCTGCATCCATCTCGTATCTTCTTTATCTGAGCATATTTACAAAATAACTAATTCTATGTCCACAAAAGCATAGAAGAACTATATTTTTGAGACCCTCGTGGAAGATACTTTAAAAATATACACATACGTACATACATACATTCAATGGACAATGTATAAAAGCTGCATTTGAAAATGTTCAAACAGAACATTTCTAGTTCTCAGTTGATTTATAAAAGCTATTCGTACACGTTTGTTGTAAAACGTTCCTATCCTCTACTCGCGCCTTTGAGATTTTATTACGGTATTCTATTTATATGACAGATTTAAGAATTTCATTTAAAATAACAATAAACTGTTTTAACTGACGCTAGTCTTACACGAACGAGTTTTACAGAACACAACAAGTTGTGAGTTCGTTTCCCAATGGAGGAAGTAAAATATTTAATATTTTCATTTCCTCAGTGTAACAACGATGCAAAGAGTAGCGTTAAGCTCCAATATTCGACGGAAAGTGGAAAACGGAAGTCTTAATGGAAACGGAGTGTCTTAACACTACACAGGATCCCTTCAGGCGAAGGAATCCTGTGTAGTGTATCCTGAAGGGTAGGCACAAAATTAAAATTAAATCCGCTTTACGCTGTATCACGCACACAGCAGGGTAGGCACAGGATACCTAGTGTTAAGACATTCCGTTCCCCACTTTCTGCCGAATTCTGGAACCTAATAAAGATTGAGTCTGGAGAATAATTTATAACTAGACTCACCTTTTTTTTGTCATAAATGAGCACAAACACGAATCGCATTACTTATGAAAAGTCCATCGTCGGTAAATATGCGGGGCACTCGTAGACACGTTACTGTAAGCTACCTTGTAGTAGTAAAAGCATGCGACGGGCGAGGGTAGTGGGAGAAGGAGACTAATGTAATTGCCGAGTAATTATTGTACTTTTTCTATCTCTGTCAGCGCTGACCAGTAGAGAATTTCATTTAGTGCCCTTCGCATTTAAAATCCCATTTTACAAAAATTTTCATATTAGGGTGCGAAAATGAATTCAATCTTAAATAATATCAAAATATTGTCTCCTTGATCAAAAGAAGAAATAACTAAGAGTCGTCCCATCATATGTGCCCTAGGTAATAACTCTGACCGCAGATACAGTTAATTAAATTGAAACAATTTACGTGATTTCATATGATTTCATATGATCTACCTTAAAAAAGGACTAACCAAAATATAGACAAGTTCTTTTCACTTCGAACGCGTTCCTAAGATTAGTGTATTTAAGCAAACAAACTCTTAAGTAAAAAATATAGATTTTTTCACACAGGATTAGAAGTCAAAACATTTAAGAATCATTGTTATTGTTCCACTTCACCATAAAGGTAAGATACTTACAAGATTTTGCCAATAAATAATCATTTCTGTAAGTAAGGAAAGCTCTTAACATTAGCAAGTTAATTATGATAACAAGTTACTCAGAGTGAAAGTTCGGATACAACTTTATGTGTAATATTGCTGATTTGTTCGTGTGATTTCGTATAATGAAACATATAATTTTTATCAGCTTCACGCTGTATCCTACACACAGTTGGGTAGGCAGAGGAAACCTAGTGTTCAAACACTCTGTTCTCCTATTTTTTTCAAGGTATTGCGTGTTGAGTAGCAGAATTCAACGCCGCTCTTTGCGTTATATATCATATTTTTCGTGTTATATTCTAATGTATGTGATTACACTGGTTATTGAAAAAACTGGTAAGTGCAATCTAAGAAAATAAAATAAAATTATTACTATCCCCTTTTATATTACCTAACTTTTTCCGTAAAAAATAGCTCAGTTGCACGAAGGCTGAATAAAACACCATTTTAATATTTTTAATTGAAAAAAATCTATTTTAAGATAGTCCACTTTGCTTTCGAAATCGGAATATTAAATGTTGTACGGTGAAACTTAACGCCGCGCTCAGATTTGAACACATAAAATCTTTAACAGATACACTGCCATCATACCGGAAGTTGTTTCCCAGTAAATAACGATTACGTACTACACTACGTGTATAAAGTGGACTATAGCTAGTACGATATTTATTAGCCACTTCCGTTTCCGCCGCGTGATTTAAAACCTTTTTCCGCTGCATTTGAAATAGCGGAAAAATAAAAAAAAATGAATTGTCTTTTGTTTTGTCCTTTGTGGTAAAAATGGAGTGTCTTTGACAAAGCGTATGTGATGTTATATAAATATTTTTATATCACTTTCCTGCAGTACTTTTGAGTTTTTTTAACTTCGTTGTGTACCGGACGTTGCGTGGTAGATAGATAGAACTGGGAAACCTCTGTTTTCTATAAATTGATTCCCACTTTTCACCGAGATCTTGAGATATTGCGTGTTGAGTGACGGAAGTCAACGCCAATCGAGTGTGTTGTATTTTTTTGTGTCACGAGATCACTATTAGAGTAGCCAAAGAAAACGAATATTTTTAGTCTCCTCCACGGTTTTCAGACGTTTCATACCCCTACATGCAGTGTCATCCATACTGTGTGATTGAAGTTCAAGACAGGTCTCCCCCTACCTCTCATACCACTTACTCTTGCTTCATTTTTTTGTCGCTCATTCTCTGGTCGTGCTCTAACCACTCTCTCTCTCTCTCTCTCTCTCTGACTCTACTGAATCGTTAACAAAGTCATGTTTTAATATTTAAATTTAATCAACTTCACGCAGTATCTCGTACATAACAGGGTAGGCAGAGGGCACCTAGTGTTAAGACACTCCGTTCTCCACTGTCTGCCGAATTCTAGAGGTATTGCGTGTTGAGTGGCAGAACTCAACGCCGCGCTTTGCCTTGATTCCAGAGTGAAGGAATGGAATTATAAACGTAAATAAATATTTCACTTCTTCGAGTGTGGAGCGAACCCACAACTATCGCGTTACAGGTACACTCTTCTGCCACTGCGCCACGACGGCCTCAAGTCTCATGTCATATTTTAGTTTTGTGTAAAAATGTCTATTTTAATACAAAAAACATAATTAATAATTTAAATCAACATTCGTAACAATTTTTATTTGAAGTGTACTTAAAATGCGGTGAAAAAAATTCAATTTGTACAATAATAAGAGTTTTATGAAATATTTTATATAATTTTGAGTGCTCGCTGTAAGGGCTATTTTGTAGGCAAATGCAATTAAAAGCCTATTTATAAATATGCCTATGTTTATTAGGGACCGCACTTTATAATAATAATATAGAGCATATTTTTTATGTATATTGTTGCGCAGTAGTAGAGTGTCTTAAGTAAAAACGCCATGGTTTTGGGTGCAATTCTTATTTGGGGAAGTATTTTTTTTGCTTTTACCACTCTGGCACCCTTGAATCATTGAATTGAAATCATTTTCATACACTGGGTTCTTTCTGCACTGTGGGATGAGGCGTGGAACTGATTGTTATTCATATTCTTATGAAACCGTTGTACCGCAGTAGTCTAGGATCATGCTGGAAATGCGACGTTTATGGGTTTGATTGTCACTCACTGCTTATATCCATATTACTTTAATTTCCTTGATCTCTCTGGTCTCTGTAATAGACAGAACACGGTATTGAGTTTCGCCACTCAATGTCTCGAAAATTGGGCGATAAGAGGCAGACGAAGTGTCTCAAAATTATGTTCTTAGCATACGAGCGACAATTCGTGTAATTGAATATTAAATAACTAAGCAACTATTCTATTTAAAATAAAAATACTGTAGTACTTTATCGAGTACCTACAGTTAAAACATTATTTCCTAGAAGCAAAGATGTTTCTTACGGAAGCGGATATAAGAGACAACGGAAATATAAATATTATATAGGAAGCCCATATGCACATAATATCTAACATAGTAGGGATAACGTTTGACTGTAAACGTGATGGTTGTTGGTTCCAGGGCTTAATGGAATGGGAAAAAATAATATTTAATATGTTTTTATTTTGCGCCCTGTAAAAAGCGCAGCTTTGACTTCCATCACTCAAAATGTAATATCTTGATATACTCGACATGTGACAGGTAGTGGGTTCGCACTCGAGGAAATATAATATTATATCTTTTTCGGAATGGAGAGTCATATCAGTCGGTTCTCAGGTTTTCTCTGCCTGTCCTGTAGTGCAGGATATAGAATTAACCTATAAAAATATATTTAAGTACACGCGACTGATAGTATTTAAATTATTTTCATATGGCCATCCCGGTAGACAACGCGCGGCGTTTTCGTCACTGTTTACACAATGTCTTGAAAATTGGGCGGCGCGTGGGGAACTGATGTCTTAATACAAGATTTCTTTTGATAAATATTAATAACATTTCTATTGTCTGTTGCAATATCTGCCCCTATGTGTTCATTCAACTAAATATCACTTTCTTTAAGAAACGAGTGCATGTTTATAAATATTAATAAAAAAAGAGTCTTTTAAAAGCATTTACCCTTTTAAAGAGGCTTTTAGTACACTTATTGAAGACATGGATAAAATCAGTAGACGCCTGACCAGGGACCTTAGAATTAAATTTACATAGTGATGTGATGCTTACCGACTAGTCATATTTTTGAATGTGAGATATTTATGAATTTCGAACAAAAAGAGCATTTATTAAATGAAACTATTTTAACACTTTGCTGTAGTCCGTGGTATTGCTAAAATTAAGTGGAATGCTTGAACACTATATTCTTTTATAATAATATAAAAAATGACGTTTTCTCAACAATCACTATCACCATCTATCGTATAGTAAATTTTAATGGTTAAAACAAATGAGGCCGTCGTGGCGCAGCGGCAAAAGAGTGTAAATGTAACGCGACGGTTGTGGGTTCGATACCCACTCAAGGAAGTGAAATATTTATTTTTCCTTTCTATTTCTTCGTTCTGGTATCGAGGCAAAGCGCGGCGTTAAGTTACCATTCAACACGCAATGCCTCTGTTTTAACACTATGTTCCGGCTACCCTGTTGTGTGCGGGATACAGCGTGAAGCTGATTTAATTTTTTTAATTGATAAATGATTGAAAGTACCTTTGCACTGCTATGCAGATATTATTCTTTTTACTATTCTTTCTTTTATGTATATATATAATAATAGTTAAAAATTTTATCAGCTTCACGCTGTATCCCGCACACAACAGGGTAGGTAGAGGGAACCTAGTGTTAAGAAATTCCGTTCCCCACTTTCTGCTGAATCCTGGAGGCATTGCGCGTTGAGTGGCAGAACTCAACGCCGCACTTTGCCTCGACACCAGAGCGAAAAAAATATTTCACTTCCTTGAGTGGGGATCGAAGCCACAACCGTCGCGTTACAATCATACCCTTGCGCCACTACACCACGAGGGCCAATACAGTACATAAGCATAATAAAAATATATACACTGATAGCCCAGCAGAAATACAACTCATATCACTCGGTGGTGTTTCCGATAGCTAGAGGTGTTAGGCAAGGAGACATACTTTAGATAAGTAAATTTATTTGATCTAATTTACTTATCTCTTAATTCACCCCACTATCCTGATGTCAAACCGGCTACTATATTTAAAGAATACAATTTACCACAAGAAACTGTAATATTTTTAAGTAAAAATGTCGTATTATGAATTTTCTCCAAGTAATAACATATCAAAAATAATATTAAAAAGATTTCTGTGCATGCTAAAGTACGAAAATACAATATCGATATATAAGAGAAGCACTTCACTAAAAATCAGCGAAGCGAATAATCAGGTGACTGCCGCCCGTCTGAATAACGAACGCCCGAATCCTTTATAGTATTCGAACTGCGGTACTATTGGATGGAAGAAATGTAACAACCCTTGTTTAAATATATGTATATAGACATTAGATTTTTCTTCTTTTTATATAATTACTTTGTATACTGCACATACCAGGATGGGCAGAGGGAACCTGGGAACTTTATGTTCAGTTCAGTTATACGAAAACTCCGTTTTTACACTTCTGTTCCCCACTTTCCTCTGAATTCTCGAGGCGTTTTCGTGTTGCGTCAAGGAACCCAACGCCACGCTTTGCCTTGTTACCAGTGCGTGGAAATAAAAATATTAAATATTTAATTCCTCCGAGTAAGAATTGAATACACAACCGTCGCGCACGCTTTTGACTCAAACGCGTGCGCGACGGTTAAAGTAATATACTGTACAAGAGAATAGTTTTTTTTTCTTTGTTTTTTTTTCTTTACTTCAATTGCTTGCCAAAGCCAATATGTAAAACATGGGAGTAACTTACTTTTTAAACACAATATATACTAACATATGTAGTCGTTAATAGCCCATAAAATGTATAAATATAAATGTCTTCAATAAATATGTTTTTATTTATTATATTTCGTGTTGGGAAAGCTTACTTATATTAGCCAGCAATTAATTAGATTAATTAAATAAGGAAAATACATGATATTTTGAATGTACGGACTGGAACCGCCTATTATAACACTTTCGACGTCACGTGATAAGAACATATTATGGCTTAATAGTCAAACCGCTTGGGCGGTTTCCATGAGACGCGGGTAGTACGTTAAATTTTTAACATATTTTCTAAAGGAATTAGGTTTTTTCCCTTTACTCCATTTTAATCAATAATTTTAATAGCATATTGAAGCAGAATCAAACACTGGATTTGCACTTAAGTCGAAATATTTTTTTGAAAGAGTTAGAAATAAGATTTGGTGCTTATTCTGACTTGGCAGACCTTAAGAGAAAATACAGTGACATTTTCAAACTACATTACTGACATTTACTACAATTAATAATATCACTGGCTTCATTAAAATTAATTAAAAAAATTCTTAAAGCCACTTCACGTTGTATCCCGTTCACAACAGGGTAGGCAGAGGGAACCTAATGTTAAGAAATAGATTTTCTTAACACTAGGTTCTCTCTGCCTATTACTTACCTATTAATTTATGTTTTATTAAAATTAATGAAACATAAATTAATATTATTATATTAAAGAGTAATAATGTTACAGATGGAATATTTCGGATCTAGATACAGATTTAAGAAGAATATATCGGTTACGCTTGTAAAATTAAATCGTGTTATAGATTTTTTTTTGTTGGGAATTTTTTTGTGCTTATGTCAGTCTAATTACGGAACTATAGCTATAATCTTATCTTATACAGTATCTAGTATTTCTTAATCAGCATGTCTTAAGATAAATATAGACAAAATTACACACAGATTACATTCAGATTATATTAGCCGACAAGTTCTAAATCCTAAGCTCAACTTCGACCAGTTATGATATGAAACTTCAATAGAAATAAATACGTATTGAAAACTTGTAAAAAGCTCACAAAGCCAGCAATTTGCCAAAACTTTGGACGTTCCGAAGAGATTGTGTGTTGAAAGTTTTAATCACTTTTGTATGACTTTCTATATTCGTATGTTGCTTGTTGGTTTCATTCTATAAAGAAAAAATATGAAAAATCTTTTGTTTTTGTATTTTTTTTATTCCTTTTTTTATTTAAGTTTCATCACAGCAATGAAACCGGAAGGAAAATTATTGTTTTTAACATATAACTCCTACGTTTACTGTTTACACCGATGAAATTGTAAATTCAATGGCGGAATTTAACACCGCGCTGGTCACGTGGCCATCGTGCCACGATGGCTTCCATTTGTGGATACTATATTCACAAACATACAACATATAAACATATTATTGGAATTTGTAAATTTTATATTATGTCACTAATGTCACTATTGCATTTAGCATCTGACTGCACACGCGACGGTTGTGGGCTTGATCCCCATTCAGGGGAATTCGTTATTTTAATTTCATCGCTTTGGTAACAAGACAGAGCGTGGGGCTTCGTCACTCAACATGCAAGAAATCAAACGGAAAGTCCGCGCTTTCCGTTAAAACAGCGAACAACGGAACAACTGTTTCAACGTAATAGATGCAACTACATTACCCCCCCCCCAGCCCCCCCCCCTTAACCTATTTATTTTATATTACTAGTAAAGTAATCAAATATTAATAACCTTCGAAAACATCAATCCCTTTGAGAGGAAAGTTTATTTAATTAGTTCAAGCTTTGACTCGCTTAGCAATTAAACATATTATTTACTTAGATTTTATACTTTGTAATAATATTTTAATATGTTGTGTTTTGCTTTATTTTCTGTATAATATTAAATTATTTTGAGGCCGTTGTTGCACGTTGGGCCAACTTCTACTGTAAATGCGATGGTTGTCGGTTCGAGTCCAATTTGAGGGAATGGATTATTTTTATTTCATCGTTCTATTAACAAGACAAAGCGTGGTGGCGTAGAAAATGAAAAACGGTGATCAGAGTGTCTTAACATAAAGTTCCTCTACTTATTTCTTGCCTCCAATTTACTTAAAATTTTTCACGCGTAAACTACCCGATGATGATGTAATATTTTCTTAATTATCAAAACATGATATCGATGTTAAAAATTAAGTTTTTTTTCTGTTCTTTTAACTTTTCACGTTTTGAAGGTAGGCACTAAATAAAGATATCTATTCTATTGTCCATAATCTACCTGTTTGAATATATTATGTTTTGGGTAGTGGCGTATGCTGTAGGTAGTCTACTTTATCAGATGAAGAATTGAACCCACTTCCATAGATTAATGGTTTATTATAATAAAATAAATAATAAAGAGAGTACAATCTAAAACAACTGGTTAAGTTACAAATGAAATCCCAAGACACTCATCAGTGTAGCGTGAATTGGCTAAATAATATAATTAACTTGTTTATATGAAAACAGTGTAAGAATAAAGTTTAATGAGGCTGTCATGACGCAGCAGCATAATATATCTGTCTTGTTAACAGGTCGATTTCTTCTTGACTGAATGATTTTTTTATCCGCTTCTCGCTGAATCCCGCACACAGCAGGGTAGAAAGAGGGTAAATACTGTTAAAACAATCCGATCCCCATTTCAATCAATTTCCGCCGAATTTTGGAGGAATTGCGTGTAGCGTGACGGAACTCAACGCCGCGCTTTGCCTCGACACCAGTGTGAAGAAATAAAAATATAAATTTAAAAGAATATTTCATTTCCTTGAGTGGGAATCGAACCCACAACCAATCACGCTTAAAGTCACATACGCTCCTGCGTCACGACTGGCCTATATTTTATAGCTCTGGTATTTATTTATTAATTATTACAATACAATGTGCAGCATTGAGTTTTGACACTCAACACGCGTGACACAGACGGTGCACAACAAGAGTCTTTTAAAACTAGGC
>DWGR01002395.1:0-13771 GCA_018247715.1 Heliconius burneyi
TTTTTTTTTTCTCTTTTTCTCTGTCTGATAAATAATCTATTTTATTTTATATATATATATTTATTTTTAACATACATTTAAAAAAATGTTTATAATTTATATATATATATATATATATATATATATATATATATATATATATATATATATATATATATATATATATATAATGTATATTGTTAGAATTGAATAATATTTGTGTATGATCATCTAGTTAGGCTTCCGAGCACGTGTGCTTAATTTGGTAAGTGTATGTTTGTCCACGAATTTCTCTGAAACGTCTCGAATTTCTCTTGACGCAATGACTGTTAGGAGAAGGGTAAATTTCGGTTGCACAGAATGGGTTTAGCCAGGTGTTTCGTGGACAAGGTAAGTTGGAGAGCCAAATTCCAAGTGGAATACTATTACGTTTAAATGGAAACTATGTTTAGAGTTCATTTCAGTACTCAGTTGGTTTGTAGTTATATGTGTTTTTGTCATACCTTTACTTGTTTGGTTTTGTAAAATATCTTTTTTCTTTAAGTTCTCGGTGTATCCCGCACATAGCAGTGTATCCCACGGAGTAGGCAGAGGGAACAGAGAAATATAGTGTTAAAATACTCCGTTTTCTTTAAGACACTTCCGTTCCGACTTTCCTACTAAATTTGGAGTTATTGCATCTTTTATAAAATATTCTATTATTTTCCATTCGATAGTGCTTTATACACTTTCGAATGGAAATAGTTTTACAATTTTTATTCATTAATTAGGCAAGCCAACGTAACATTCAAAAGTTACAAGCACTAAAAAAAGTACAAATGTTTAAAAATGTTTAAGATTGTACATCACACTTACAGGCTAGCTCAACATGATTATAAAAAAAATCAGGTATTCTGGAACCTAATATACTGCACCTAAATAAAAAAAAACAATAAAAAATGATTCAATAACCATACTACCAAATTTTAAAGTATATAAATAAATATTACATTAGTAATATGAATGACAAACAGTTCTCTATTCACTTTGTAACAAATATTTTTTAATTTTAAGTAATGTACTGGAGTCTCTAATAATATCAACATTTGCCTTGTTAAAAATTGAGTTATAGTTAAGTTAAGCTCGGTTTAGAGGGGCATTTGTACCCAAGTTAGATCTTACTTTTCTACTCAGAACAGTGTATTTTTTCTTTGTCTGTACTCTTGCATTTTGTCTCGGTATAGAAAGCATTATTTTCTCAAGCAGCTTCTTGCAGTCCACTCCACCATTAATAAGTTTGTGCAAGAAACAAATATCCAGCATGACTCTACGACTGGATAGGGAAAGCGTTTTAGAATATTTTAAAATATCCCTGTACTTTTTATTTCCGTTTCTTCCATTATCTTTATAATTTAAATATTTTACAAATTTCTTTTGTACTATAGGATTCCAAACAGTGGCAGTCTAGCTTACTTCTCACCATTGAATTAAATAATATTAGTTTAGTCTTCGATTTTTTAAATTCTTTACTGTTCCTAATAATAAATCCTACTGTCTTTAATGCTGTTTTTAACAAATTATCAATATGAGGTACAAAGCTTAACTTATTATCTATTGTGATGCCCAAGTCTCTGATTTGATTTATCTTATTCAGTGTCTCTCCATTTAAGTTATAGTTAACATTAAAGTTATGGACCTTTCTACTAAACGTAATAGCAAAACACTTCTGATAGTTTAATTTTAATTGATTTTTTTTACACCAAACATCTAAATTGTCCAGGTCTTCTTGCATTAACAATGAGTCATTTATATCATTTATTTCTTTATAAAATTTGAGATCATCAGCATACAAATTAAATCGGCAATTTTTAAAACTTTTAGCTATGTCATTAATAAAAATTCCAAATAAAACTGGTCCCAGATGAGAGCCCTGGGGTACTCCCGATGATGCAATAAACGTGTGGGATTGATACCCTGCAATAACTACGTTCATTTCTCTTTTGATCAAATATGATGTAAGCCAGTCCAGTAGACTTCCACAAATGCCATAATTTTTAAGTTTATCTATAAGAATTG
Source organism: Heliconius burneyi (assembly GCA_018247715.1). Lineage (NCBI taxonomy): Eukaryota > Metazoa > Arthropoda > Insecta > Lepidoptera > Nymphalidae > Heliconius > Heliconius burneyi. The sequence continues at coordinate 2,035 of DWGR01002395.1, forward strand.
AATGACTGACAACATCGAACGCTTTGGCAAAGTCTGTGTATATACAGTCACCTTGGCTACCCTTATCGAGGGCTTCTGACAAATTATCTACGAATAATGCCAAATTTGACATGATAGACCTTCTGCTCATAAAACCATGCTGCTCTTCGGTAAATATAGATTTCATATGCCAGTTAAGTGCTTGACAGATGAAAGATTTTAAAATCTTACCAAAAATAGACAATATACATATTGATCTATAGTTTGATATTTAATAGATAAGGTTAATGCAGTTAGCCCTATTGGCTTTTACAGCGGCACCGGTTGGGTAGGGAAGAGGGTACTTTGTCCCTGATGAAATGCAAGCACTGATTGGGTGCCTATGAGGAAGTCGACGACTGTAAGAGCGCCCCCCTCGAGACTCGAACCTCGGCCTGCGGCCGTCGAACGCATTGGGAAGACCTTACTTCATAAGATCAATAATAAAATGTTTTTTAAAATACAGTGTTTATATATGAATCAATTACATATTTGGTATCGTTGTAAATATTCTTTCATAAATTATATTACAGTGTGTCGGAGTACTTTTAACAATTATAGCGTTATTTACTTACAGTAAAAGTATTTTTCTTTTATAAATGTGTTCGGTCAGAGTGCTTAGACGGTTTTCAAGAGGCACAGGTTCAAATCCCGTGACTTTGAAATTTTTTAAAAAGTATTTGTCAAAGTACTTTTTAAGTATCTCTTTTAAATTAAATTTGAAGGTTATGTAGATTAAATCTTATTAAAAAATTAGGTGTTGAAGAAGAACGTGTTCATCTGGCCCATCGAACGAATGAGTGATGAAGGAATGGCAAAAAAATCTATGTTGGGAAAGTTAGCGGTAAGAGAGAGACCTCGGTTGACCTTCGAAAACACAGTATCAAAAATACTGGAGGAAGGTCACGTAAAAAGTATGAGAACCCCCGCGAGGCATGTATGAAGGGGTTGATGACAGTGGACGAGGCGAAAGAGGTATGTAGAGATCGTAGCGTCTGGCGCTCCGTTGTCTCTGACTACCCAGCAATGTATAAAGCGTGAAACTGTGTTATGTTGTTTTTGCTTTGGTGTCGAAGCAAAATGGATTCCGCCAACGATGCTAATCTCAACTATGCTTACAGAATTCGGCGAAAAGTGGGAGTGTCTTAACACTAGGTTCCCTCTGCCCACCCTTCTATATGCGGAATATAGCTGCGTAAAGCTGATTTATTTATTTTTAGTTTTTATCAATACAAAAAGATAAAAGATAGAACGACTCATCCGTGTAGCGAGGAAGCACGACATATTCGCGCGAGCCCCGTTCCTGTAGCTAATAGGATAATTTCGTTCCGCATTTAGGGTCCAACCCTCGGCTATTGGCATTTGGCAGATTGCACTCGTAAAATTTAAACGGATTCATCGCGTGTGTATGCATCGAAGGCCTTATCATTACTAATTTTGTCTATAGTTGTCTTGAATAATAGAATATAGATAAACATTCTTTTCTACTTTCACAATTATCCTAAAGTACTAGTACTTTAAGTTAAATTTGAATGTAGATAATAACTAAATATGAAATAAATATGTAATATTAAAACATGGTTTTTTTTTGAGAAACAAAATATTAATTGGATACATATAAACAGAGTTTAGTTAATGGCGTACAAACTAATGTAAAATATTTTTTTTTAACAAAAAATATTTTACGAATTTAAGTGATGAGTATACCTTAAAAGGGTGCTTCTTAAACGAGAGGTGGTGGTGGTAGTGGTTGTCAACGAGTGGTAGTGGTTGTCCTATGTAAAACTTCACTTAAGTAGGTGTAAATACAACATGCAAACTAACATTTTGGTATATTGACAAGAACATACATAAAAATGATCGGCGACTTGAGAACCTTATTGAAATCAGGTGAAAATTAGAACATCCTTTATTTTGAGGTTGGTCAAAGAGAAATGCAACGCTAGACGATGGACTCACTTCTTACTTCAATAAACAATTTTTTTCCTTATCTACGAGTCTTCTTCTTCATTCTGGCATTAATCTCGGCTATTGCCATGGTCTGCCTTCCTGCTCAATCTACTCCACTTTGCACGGACTTTAGCGTCCTCGGTGGTTAGACCATTGGCTCTCATGTCCTGCGTCACGACATCTAAGCGCTTTCTTGGGCGTCCGAGAAGTCTCACTCCAGGGACTGATATAGCAAGGCACTTGCATCCGACGTTCTTGTAACTACGAGTATTAAAGTATAATTAAATTTTTACCCAACAGAAAAGAAACTTGGTCATTTTTTACCGGATCCTATAATCGGAACCTAAGTAAACTTTCACCAAATTATCCTAAAAGTGTATCCTTTTAAATAAAAAAAAACACCAAAATCGGTCTTCAATTTGTCACGCACATACTGAACGCAAATTTAAGACTTAAATGATTTTCTCATAGATAACATTGTCAGAAATGAACCCGAAAAATGGGAGCACACGAGAAGTACCACCACTATCTTTCAAATAAAAATAAAATTATAAAAACTGTTTCACCCAGTCAAAAGTTCTGAGGTAGCAAACATAAAAAAAAACGAGTCGAATTGATAACCTCCTTTTCCTACAGAGGTCGTTTAAAAAGTTTCAACACCATATTAATTTGTAGATAATTTATTCTAGAACAGTAAACTATACAAATTTAACACTTTTGTAATTTTCTCATCAACATCATCAGTACTTGACCAAAATATAAAAGGAGCCCGGGAACCCGGGAAGCACCAGCACCAGCTGTCAAATAAAAATAATCAAAATCGATTTACTCAGCCCACAGTTCTGAGGTGATAAACATAATAAAAAACAGTCGAATTGATTACCTCCTCCTTTTACAGAGGTCGGTTAATAAAACTCGAACTTTATTTTTAGTTTCAGAAAGGAAATAATTTATAATTATAGCTAAGAGAAAACACCTTATAGTAATTGATAAAACTTCACTAATGGACGAAGTTTTATATATCTTTTGTCATTTTATGAGTGACAAAAAAATTTCAAGATGACAAAAAATTGCATACTTTTATAAAATTAATTTTCAAAACATTTCATAGCAAGTCACACAACTAAACGCCGTTTTCTCTTGCCATAAATATACCCACTGTGTCACGTTGCATTTTTTTATTATACTCGTACTATTGATTGTTATAATCATTTAATAAAATAACTACGGCCGTTGTGTCGCAGGGGCACAAGAGTGTCACTGTAATGCGAAGGTTGTGGGTTCGATACCCACTCAGGTGAACGCCTGAAAAGCCCGACCAGTTGAGTTCCACCACTTAACACGCATTGTCTTCAGCATCCGGCGGAAAGTGGGGAACATACACTCCAGTGTCAATACTAACACTAGGTTCCCTCTGCCTACCCTCCTACATGGGGAATAGAGCGTGACGCTGATTTTTTTAAATTAAAATAATTAAAGGAAAAGTTGAACGACCATTTCCGTAATCTTGTTTTCCGTAATGTCGTGTTTTATAATAATTTGTGACGCTACATTAACATCGTAAAGAAATTACTTGTCTAATTATTTAACTATCATATTAGCAATTAAGTTTCATAATGTTCACTTAAATATTATTATTGACAATTATTTATTACTAGCGGACGCACGCAGCTTTACCTGCTTATTTGGACCCTTAGGGGTGAAACCGTGAAACACGTGTTCAATGAAATATTTTTAAGAGACTGAATTTCAAGTTTTATAAGAATCGGTACCAATTTAAATATTTTTCCATACAAACATTCAACACCTATTTCATCCCTTTAGGGTTGAAATTTTTCAAAATCCCTTCTTAGTTGTCCAGATTACTTCTTAGTAGTTAGTCCAGATTACGAAAATAAATATCTGTCCAAATTTGACGTTTCTACCATCAGTGATTACGGCTGTGCGTGCGTCTTACCTCAGTCAGCATGTTACATGTACATATCTATGTATATCTCGTATATAAAAATATACGAGATATACATAGATATAGTCGCCTATATAGAATACTGGCCATTGTTGCGCAGTGGAACTAAGTCTAACTGACAATGCTTTGATTAAGGATTCGATTACAGCCGAGGGAAAGGAATATTTTTATTTCCTTGCTCTAGTCTAGCAGTCTCAGTTTTGGGCAGAATATGGAGAACGGTGTGCCTCGACACTTTCTACATGATGCGTGACATCATACTAATATTATAAATGTGAATGTAAGTTTGTTACGCTTCACTCCAAAATTACTTAACCGATTATCATGAAACTTTGTACACATGTTCTTAGAGATATTAGGAAGGATATCGAGAATACCTTTCACTCACAAATATTATCCTTTGGCCATAATATAAAAATAAATTTAAGCGGGCGAAGCCGCCTTTGTTAGTTAATATAACAGAAAAGTATATGATTTAACACGAAATTTAAATACATTTAAGACGTACCCCTAAGTATTCTGCTTATTACTTCACGCCTGCTCATACGAGAAGCACACACTGTAAGAGTACTATGAAAGTTACCTTGAAAATCTATATTTATTATATTTATTTAGTAAGAAATAGATACCACTTATTTTCATACTTCAGTAGTTCACTAAGGCTAGGTGTAAATAGGTTTACCGCCTGACCGTGTTTGTTGTGCAGAATAATAGTTAATCAAAAATTTTATTATTAAAATCGTCATAAATTCATATTATTAGTTAATATTATTTAAAAAACATTATTAACAAACAAACTAAAATTTAATTAAAAACATAATTATTAATAAATCTGAATCACCGTAATTAACAATTAATTTTGAATGCTCTCTACAATGTAAACAACATTTCTAACAAGTGTTTGTTTAATTATTAATTGAAATACAACCTTTGTTCGTCTCTGGCTGTATTAAATAGGTACGTTATATTTTATTAATATATATGGCATTGTTAGAGGCACAGTATTTTATAATTATTAATATAAATTATTTTGAAATAATAATTGTTATTTTTTGCTAGTATAATATTTTTATGAAAAAAAAAATAATAATTAATATCATTAAATATTTCGGATGATAAAAACAAAGGCTGCTATTATCTTCTACTTTTTGCTCCTTTGATCCAGGACATTGATGCAATAGACAAAATTCAAAATTCATTGTGCTTTATAAGGTACATTTTTGTCTTAATTTCGACCATACGAGTATCGCCATATTACATTATTATAATTATTATAAATTTATATCAGCTTCGTGCTGTATCCCGCACACAGCAGGGTAGGCAGAGGGAACCTAGTCTTAAGACACTCCGTTCCTTACTTTCTGCCGTATTCTGGAGGCATTGCGGGTTGAGTGGCAGAACTCAACGCCGCGCTTTGCCTCGATGCCAGAGCGAAGAAATGAACATATCAATTTAAATGAATATTTCATCTTCTCGAGTGGGAATCGAACCCACAACCAGTCGGTTTTACAGCTACACTTTGTGCTCCTGCGCCACGACTGGCCGTCATTTTTTTTTGTAAATTAATATGCTAGGTGTGAGTACAAACGCAGTTGTGGGTTCGATTCCCACTCGAGAAATTGCTATATTTATGCCTGCTACACGCGGGATACAACATGTAGCTTATTATAAGTTAATAAAACATAGTACCATACATTATTGAACCAAAAGTTTGCTCAAAACCCCTTGTAATTAAAATTTTAAACTCAAACTTAGCTCTACGTAGTAAATACACAATCCCATATTCACAAAGTAAACGATTAAACCTGGGACTGTCCCTATCAAAAATCTAATATCCAGCCCCGGGAGCCGACAAACACCTGCCTTCAAAGGGACCAACTCCACCAACCCTTTGCATGTGAAGAAATATACTTACTAACACAGAAACCTACTTGTTTTACAGAGGTCAAAATTATTTTATACGAATTTGAATTCTATTTATATAAATATAAGTGTTTTTTTACTAATTAAGTAGCTAATGCTTAAATATTATGTTTACTTAACACGTTATGTGAGGTAGCTGAAAATTTTCCGGCTTACTATTAATTTATAATGTGAAGGAAATGTATTCTTTGTATTATTAATAATGTTATATGTAACAAAGGAGAATAATTTTCGTATAAAGGTATAAATATACTAAATATGTAGAATTCTCAACAGTATTACAAAATATATTAGATTTTTTTTTTTGGGTTTATGATTTATTCAACATGTTGCTGGTTAGGTAGGGCCTTGTGCAAGACATTCCGCTTTCCGCTTTCCGGTTAGTTTTCTAAATGTTACGAGTTGAATGGTGGAACTAAACTCCACACTTTCTCCAAATTACCAGCAAGAAAATGAAATTATTCTTTCAAGTAAGACTAGAACTCTCAACTGATGCTATCACAATCAGATTTTACCACTAAGCCATGACTGAATCAATTATATAAAGATTTTCTTAAAACAAAAAAAATATAAAACCAATACCAGTATATCCAGTTCTGCAAAAGAAAACATAAGAGCTTCCATAACAAACTAGCATCAATAAGGAAAATTAATTACTACATAATAAGTATAGGCGTCTGTATGTATAAACTCAGAATGGACGGAAAAAGATAGCACACGCAAACTGCGTGCCTTCTAACGTCTATTGGTTGACTACTTTAAGTTAGAGAAGTTATTGATAGTAAATTATATTTTTGTTATTTATAACTTATAAAGAAGAGTGGAATCAAAATTATGGTATATGAGGTTAAAAATACTTGGATCTCTTTTCGAGAGTTACTTTTTTCTTAGTTTTAAGACACTCCGTTCCCATTAAGACACTTTCGTTTCACACTTTCCCTCGACTTCTTACTGCATTGTGTGTTGAGTAGTGAAAATCCCTGGCATTCCCTCGAGTGGAAATCGAATCCACAACTGCCACGTTTAAAGTCGTACGCCTGTGCCACTGCACTTATTGATATATTTATGACTACTTGTTAAAAATAAAGTAGACGACTCATATCTTCAATTGCAAATGACAATCAGCAATTCAGTATAGAAGCCTCATTGAAAGCTGGCTCGAAGTGATCAGATGATCCAATGCTGATATGTAAGGACTATTCCAGATAGAATTTAGAAAGACAATGCAATATGTACTTACATATATTATTTATTATAATCAATAAATTTTCATTTTCATCTCCGCTTTTCGCCTGACTCGAAAGATTGCATATTGAGTAGCGGAACTTAACGCTGTGATAAATATTAAATGGTTATCTCTAAATATTGGTCTTATAAAATATTTTTTTACAATACATTAGTATTGCTATCAATGTCTTGAGGCATATATCCGATATGTCGAGGAAATTTCGTACACAATTCGGAGCCTAATATGACGCATGGGACAAAATACAATAGATTTGTAGAAGATAATAATTGCTTATCGCTGCGCCCAGGGCCCCGTGAAGTTCAAGGCCCTGTGAGGTCTGGGGCCCAGTGAGGTCCGGGGCCCATGGCGCAGACCCCACGTACTAAAATAGTGAAGACGGAACTACTTGCTATTCTATGTTTTATTTGTATTTACAATACTAATTTAAGATCAAAATAATGTTAAAGTAGATTGTATGATGAAATGTAATAATAAAATAAGCCGCAAAACTTATTTTTTTATCTTCAGAGTGTCCAAAATTTACTTTATGTATATAAAATTTGTTATACACTTGAGTGTATGTGTTATAAGTTGCCTTATGGAGGGATTTCCGTGGGGATTACCGCGAGCGATAGAGGATAAAGTAATACAATAAACCCTTTTAATATGCCTTAAGTAGTACCAAAATTTCACCGAAAACTGAATTTTCTCGTTAATACTTGTACCAATATTTACAAGTTGTACTACCAATTAAAAGAAGAGCGATATTATATAAAAGGGATGTTTTGAGGGACACTACGACACTTCTAATCTACTCTTTTTCACTGTAATCTTTAAAAAATACTTTCGTTAACAATAAAACAGATTGTTTAGCAACTCATTTTTGCAAACAAATAAATAAAATATATTTTTATTTATATTTCTTTCAGAAATATCCTCAATCTTGCCCCAGTCCTTATGGAAGCCGTACATGGCACCCTCAGAAATCAATGCAACTTACCGACTTCCGACGTCCAATAATATAATATCTATACTCAGGTAATATTCTAAGAAAAAGCTTTACCATTTTTGTGTGAGTAATGGTTTCCTATAAGGACTGAACAAATGGCTCTTCACGTCAAAGATACAACTTAAGTAATTTTACGCTTTTTATATAATATCTACAGCGTGAAGCCTGTCGTGGTGCAGGGGCAGAAGCGTGGAACTATAAGTGAGACAGGTTGTGGGTTTGATTCTTCGAGAATATTTAATATGTTTTTTCTTCGCTTTAGTAACGAGGCAAATCGCGGCGTTGATTTACGCCACTTAACTCGCACTGCCTCAAGAGTTTGGTGGAAAATAGGGAACAGAACTGTCTTAATGTCTTAGTTGTCTTAACACTAGATTTTCATGTTCATTCGGCCAATCCCGCTATGTGCGGGAGTTAGCGTGAAGCTAAAAATAATTAAAAACTAACTGAGTCATAGTTGCCCCATATTACCAATTATAAATTTCGTTAAAACTTACGTTCGTGTACGTATCAGAGCAATTAAAATATTCTTTAAAAATATTTTTAATACAATGTTATGGATTCTATTATTTAATTTGTAATATAATAACTATACGAGTATGTCTTGTTATTTAAATTAATTAAAGGCCAAAAAATATTAATTAAAAATATATTTTAAATGTTTATTCTAAACCAAATATAATTCTCAGAAACTTTTCGTGTAAGGTGAAATCAATAAAAGCTCCATGCACAATAATTACGACTGATCAAGAAGAGCACTTAAGAGATAGAATAGAAAGTGGATACGTTTATTTTAAGTATTGTTATTACTTATACAAACGCATATATCGCTCAGCAGGCTAGGCGGAGGGAATCCTGTGTTAAAATACTCCGTTCCCCACACTTCGCTGAATTCTGGAGGCATTGCGTGGCGGAGCTCAACACCGATCTTTGCCTCGTGACCAGAGCGAAGATATAAAAATATAAACGTAAATAAATATTTCACTTCCTGGAGTGGGAATCGAACACACAACCGTCGCGTTACAGTCAACACCATTGTGCCGATGAGCCACGACGGCCTCAAGTTTATTTATAACTAAAACAATAAAAAACAGCTCTATCAGAAAACATTTTGCGAATTAAGCCAGAATTCATTTGGAAAAAAATAAAAATTAACACCACTTTTGAAAAAGGTGAATAAACTGAAGTTTTTCCGAGTTGTTTCCACTATACTATATACTAGTACATCAGTCACAGGTTCTATTCCCACTGTGCAAAGATGAAATTGGCATGAAATATTTAAACCACAATATAGTATAAGAGGCGACTGCTGTATTCACCGAAACATTTTCCACGGCCGCCCGATACAACAGTTTTCATCATTGGCTGCCAGTTTCTTTAGAACGCTTGTAGGGAGTGCACGTCGCCCTCTCGCTCCGGCTCGTATATCGCGAAAGTAAACAAACCCTTCAGGATTTAAATTCGGGATTTCAGTGAAAATTTCGAATTCCATACCATGACGTTATAAACCCTTATTAAATTTCACTGTGACATCAAAGCTGTGTGTTTCTAATTGAGTTTTTGAGTGACATCTTTGTTTTGACAGATATTTGTTCTATAAGTGTATGTTATACTGGATTTTTTTAATGTAGAATTGACTGAATTTCCCAACAGCTGGTGTTTCAGGTATGTAATTTCATACTTTTGGATGTAATATAAGTAATTTACAGCATTTGCGTGAATCAGCTATTAGCCTGTTAGATTTCACCGGAATTTTTAAATACACTGTAATTAATGTTTTATTTCCTACAAATGCCTTAGCTTGCGTTATATATTTGAAGATATAAGCAATTTTAATTGCGATTACAGTTAATTAATAAATTACATGAACACGTATATGTATAGGTGGTTTGAAAATGATATTTCATTCGTAATAATTTGAACTAGGAGGCCAGTTGTGCAAACGCGGTAGATTGTGGATTCGATTCCGACTCGAGAAAATTAAAAATGTAATATTTTTATTTCTTCGCTCTAGTATCGAGGAAAAGCGCGGCGTTAAGTTCTATCTAACGCGCAATGCCTACAGAATTCAGCGGAAAGTGGAGAGTGGAATATCTTAATACTTAATTCCTTTGCCTATCCTGCTATATGCGTGATACAGCGTGAAAAAATAGCATATTTTAGCTAATCAAGTTGCCTCATTTAATTTTATCACTAGCCAGGTTACCATAGGATTCAGGTTTATGTAAAGCAAATGTGAAATAGATGATTTGCAACCAGTCCAATAAAACTGGTCTGATCAATCATGAAATTACTACTTCTGGTGGTACAATTTGCTGATAAGAGTTATAGTTTTTTTGTATATATATATATTTTAGTATTAATGTGTATTAGCTTATTTTATTTTAGCCAAATTAGTAGAGTAGTAGAGACCGTCGTGGCTCAAGGGTGTAACGGTTGTGGGTTCGATCCCCACTCGAGGAAGTGAAATATTTATTTACGTTTGTATATATTTCCATTAATTGCTCTGGTGTTGAGGCAAAGCGCTGCCTGGAGTTCTCACTATACATGCAATGCCTCTAGAATTCGGCAGAAAGCGGGAAACGGAGTGTTCTAACACTAGCGTAAAGCTAATTTATTTATTTTTGATTTATAATATATATAATACAAGCTATAATATCATAAAATCTTATTGAGAGTTTTATAGTATTTTTATTTAAATAGATAAAAGTACGCAAAAAGAAAAAAGAATACCTACTTTAGAATTAAATTACCATTTTTTTGTGTGTGCATATGTAATAAATATTCACATATGTTGTCCACTGACGTAATATGACCTTTCTAACATATTTTCGGGGATGTTAGTTTTTACCGCTATTACAGCTGGTAGATTAAAAAAACATATGTTATGTATGATATAATTATACATATTTATCTTTGTAGGTAAATAGGTATAAATCATAAACTTGAAATATTAATAAGATTCCTTTTATGCAACATAGTGGTATGAGAAAACATTTGAAAGAAATATTTGAAAAACTTCGATTTAGACAAGTAGTCTTTAAAAGCTTAAAGTAGTTCATAAAAATTTAGAATTGATATTTAAAACAGTAATAAAGTATATACGAGTACAATGCCAAATTAGAAGTAAGTTTCACAGTAATAAATATAATTATTATTTTATTGTGTTGAAGCAACTCCACTGTTTTAATAAGCTTGCCTGATTGCGCGCTAAGTATTTGTAGAGAAGGTAGAGACAGAGAGAGATAAGTATTTTTAAGTTTTACAGATATATCCGAATTCATATTAAATTTATAAGTGGAGGATTATTTTCAAATGTCAACTGATTCATATAGCCTTCAAATATTAAATAAATTATAATATACATATATAATACACGGAAGAAATTTCCGATAGAAATTCAAGAATATATATATATATATATATATATATATATATATATATATATATATATATATATATATATATATATATATATATATAGATGTTCTTATAAGCTGCTAATAATATAGGTTGAATTAAACGTGTACAAGTACATGTCGATGCTCAAACAGTGTAAATATAGCAAACTGGGTTTTTTCTAAATGCTTTGATGATTATTAAATTTATTTTCAATAATTATTAAAATACAAGATTGAGGCCG
>DWGR01002396.1:0-13768 GCA_018247715.1 Heliconius burneyi
GTGTGCACCGGTTTCACCATCACGAGGAGCTCGTGAGCGGGTTTCCCCGCTATTACGCAGATTGAGCACTTCCACCCTTTCGAGCATATAGCTCTTGCGCTCCACTCTGCCGGCCAGTAAAGGCAAGTCAGAGGCGGGGGATAGATTACAATTCCCCTCCGGAGGACTCAGGTCCGTGGGGTCGCCACTCCCCAACAGCTCGCCACAAGCTGCCCTGCGGTTATTATTATAATGTAACTGGTTATAGAAATTAAATATGCTTTTTCATTGCTTCTTTCTGGTACCAAAGCAAAGCGCGGCATTCGGTTCCACCTCTCAACATTTAAAAGAGCAACAGAGTGTCTTAACACTACGGTCCCTCTACCAACGCTGCTATATGCGGGATAGAGAATGAAGCTGAAAAATTTTTTTTGGAATAAACCATTAGCGACAAAGTGAATTTCTATAGAGCTTGACATACAAACAACAAGCAGAAATGAAGGTTCGGATAAGCGTGGTTCCTCTTAGATAATTAAGTTGTGTTTTTCACAAAAATAAAACAAAAGATTTTTGATATAATCTTTCTTTATACAATATTTAGCATTTAATGGGATACATTTGTATTTATCTGTAAAACAACATTTTTATAGATTTAATTTAATTTATTGAAATAAGTAGAAGTCGATACGATTTTTTTTTCTCTCAATAAAAAGCAGCTCAAGTTCATTCCGCAAAGTCGGGTAAACGTATGAAACTACTCTTAATGTCAGTTAAAGACTAATTTATGTCTTGTAGTTTCGGTATATTTACAATATAAATTTATATAAGTTGTTACTGGTAAATATACATTGTAATACAATACGCCTTTGAGTTTTATTTCAAAACATTCTAAATATAAGCAACTTTTATTACTTATATATAGAATGTTTTGACCACAAACAAATTCACATGTATACATAGGAGCGAACGGAAGATAAAAGTATGATTGATGTGTTCCTGGTGGATCAGCGAATTTGAAGCCAAGTTATGGACACGCGAATGTTTAGGGGTTCTGATCTGGGAACAGATCACTATCTAGTTGTTTCTATAATAAGGGGTCTGTTCGCAGGTTGGCGCAGCTACACGAGGTGTCCAAACTTGGAGTCTGAAGCCTGAAGAAGCTGCAAGTTTCAAGATCCACTAATTAGAGAGGAATATCAAGAAAGAGTTTCCAAGAAGTTAGACTGCTGTCTAGCTTCTTGGAACATCACAAAAGGAAACCGGTCGTTTTCCTCCTGGAAAATGACTGGGCGCTCAGTGGTCAGAACGCCTGGTCGGTTACCAGGAGGCGGGGTTCGAATCCCGCTACATTCAATTTTTTTATACGTTTTCTAAATAAGTAAGTACATATAGTTTCCACATTACATCAACTCCTTCCGTAGGTGTCGCCGTTGATTCTTGTTTTTAGATTTTCAGAAAGATTTTATTGTTTTTCATATCAATGTACAAAATATTCCAGCTTATTTTCCTGATTATCATTCAAATGATGCAAACATTTGAACCTCGTTACATCTCTGCCATTCAGTATGTTTTACAGGCTCCTATCCTTTATTTGAGTGAAGGTTAGTCGTTCAGAAATTATGTTTTATATGTAATGAACTTCCACTACTGATGTCCGCTAAATATATAATAATAATTCTATAGCAAAAAACAAATACGTTTGTCGACTGTGCAAGTACTCTTATTGTAATAAGTACTAAAACATATGCTTAAAATCAAAAGTGAAGTATGCTAATTCATTAATTGTATTCCTACGTGAAGACCTTGAAATCCACATGATGACAGGTTTTCTTAGGACATAAATCAGAATCATTTTCAGCTACAAATGGAGAAATATTTCTTATCTTAAAATATGCTTAATTTGTGATGTTTTAGATGGCTTACGTAAGTACTAGTAAAGTTAGTATACTACAAATAAAATATTTTGTAACGCTTGACATTTAAATAAAAGCAACATATATATAATGCATTGTTCTTCTTAAACCTAAAAATCAATTGTTGTCAACTTTGATTGCTATTCTTACATTACAGGCGCTATACGTAAATGTAACTAATAGAATCTATTTATTTAAAATTATATAAGAAGACGATAAAAAACTACTAGTTTCGGAATTTGCCCTTTGTGTACACCCAATTACTTAACTGGATGCCAAATTTCACCTTTCTAGGTCATCTGCAACTGGGTTAGAATTAAGGTCTATAGGTCAGTCAATAGATGATAAAATCGACGATTTTTGGACGTCATTATCTAAATAACCGCTTGAGTTGTGTTAATAAAATTTTTTGCACGTATACAAGAGGTAGATCTTAATATTTGAGCCAAATTTGAAAGGTTTGGGTGGAATAGTTTCTGAGTTATGAAGAGGGAAAAAGTGGCATAAATGGTTCGTGTAAAATAACACACGGTGCGGCTCGCCAGTTCTGGTTGAAGAAACTTGGCTGGACGCACTTCTTGCTTCTAGATTGTAAGCTCTCACTTCGAGCCAAATTCAATAACTGTGGTTCCACGAACAATAGCGTATAGCTTTTTTTATTACGCGGGGGATTTCATATTAAATGCAACAAAATCGATGTATAATAATAGTTCTTCATCTTTTGATTGCGTTGATTTAGAAGCTTGATTTTTTTATGAACAGTGTCCTTGTTGAGAGTATTGTGCATATATTGCGAACAACTCTTTCCGTCGGGCTGTTTCTCTTTTTGTTGCCAATCCACCGATTCTCATGTACGGCACGGATAAAGCTATCATGGTAAAGGATGAATTCTAATTTACATTCCTGGAAAAAAGCTTCGGCGGAGTAGCATCCAATATGCATGTAAATTGTGTTAGTATGCGAAACTATGGAATGTGCTGTAATAGGAGCTCCCTTATGAATTCATAGGTCTTACTTAAATATCGAACAGAAAATCTATACTTATACTAAAGCTGTAGAAAAGTCGTTTCTGTACATTGCAAATATTTAAAAAAAATATGCCAGGGTGTTAGAAGATAGCTAACAAAATCCATTTCCAGTATTTTTGGATTTTTTGTCTGCTTGTCTGTTTATCGTATCTGTGAACACGTCTCACGTAAAAATTATAAAACAAATTTAAGCAACTTTTATACAAAAAAATGCAGCTCAAACTCAAAGGAGGTTTTAGTTTTTATTTCATTACAATCGCTTCACTCTATCAAAAGATATAAGTATTTAACGTTTTCAAAAATAAATTTGAAAAAGAATGAATGTTAAGCTGTACGACGTTCGCTGGGTCAGCTAGTACAAAATAAATTTCAAAATCTGTATTTTTGTTAAAGGGAAGCCCAAATAAATGTAATGTTCCATTAATAGTGAGACTTCTTATTCTATAACCCTAATGTTTACTTTTTCAGCTTCATGCCGTATCCCGTCGTATCCCGCATAGAACAGGGTAGGCAGGGAACCTAGTATTAAGACAGTCTGTTCTCCATTTTACGTAAAATTTTTAAGGCATTGCGTGTTAAATCAATCATTAATAATTCATTCCATTCAGCCACACGCTGGTGCCCCGGCGCCATGACGGTCTCAATATTTATTTTGTCAAATAGGCTAGTATAAATATATATTTTTTAAAATATAATTTTATTTATAAACACCTACTTGGTTTTGAACTTCCAACCAAAGGAATAAAAAAAATTACATCACAAATGGCCTTTACCTTCACGATGTATTTCTTTTAAGATATTCTCTTTTGCTAGGTATTACCAATTACCGCAGACACGTTAAACATAAATATAGAAAAGTGGATAAATATAGAACAGCGTACATAAATATATTGTACTAAAAAGCGCAAATGTGAATCGCTAAATGTATTGAAAATGGATAGTTTGATCTAGAAGATTGTCTTAATGTCAAACATACGAAATAGACAGAAATAACCTGGTGAGACACTTAGACACGCACCGCCCTCATACGAGACCTTGAACGTTGGCTTGTCTTTGTTGATGTGTCAAGAACAACATGTTATGTACCGCGGGGATCCACATCCTTCCCGAAGTCATCAAGACAGACAGCGGCCTACTGCTCCGCTATGATATCTATAATATACAATAACATAGTGCTAAGACGCTCCGTTCCCCACCTTTTGCCGAATTCTGGAGGCATTGCGTGTTGAGTGGCAGAACTCAATGCCGCGATTTGCCCCGACACCAGAGCGAAGAAAATAGAAATATAAACGTTAATAAATATTTCACTTCCTCGAGTGGGAATCGAACCCACAACTGTCGCATTACAGTCACACCCTTGTGCCGCTGCGCCCTGACGCCCTCCGATAAAAAAAATAAATATACTCGTGACATATTATGAATTCTATTTTATATTAAGAAAACGTTCACAAATTGATGTACCCGTCATGCATGAAATCTGAGGTCAGTCATTTGAAAAAATTTAGTGGGCAGCGAGCATTCAGCGTGGTCGTGTCGGGTATTTTAGACAGACATAACATAAATAAATTAATGTTTCAACTTATTATAAAAATTTTGGATTATCGGGATTGGAAAAGAGTGCTACGACTTTAGACGTGGGTTCAAATCCTGCTACGTTCAAAATTTTATACGTTTTCTGCATAAGTATTTAATTATAAGCTTATTACTCCTCCCCTAATGAAAATAATTAAAATGAATCCAACATAATTCTTATATATTTTTAATTCGAATAATCTTTAATAATCAATAGTATTTTAATACTCGCTATCATCATCATCATCAGCCTGCCCTCGTCCACTGCTCGACATATCCCTCTCCAATCGCACGCCACTGAGCTCGATCCTTGGCACTTGGCTTCCAAGCCAGTCACTTGCGTATATTCACCGAATCCACCTGAAGGATATCCTATACTATATTTTCTAAGGAGCGGTCTCCACCTTGTTTCCACTAAGTCCTTTATCTCAAAGGTCATCAATGCTGCAACTAACGCTGCCAAAGACAGCCGACTCTTGAGTCGTCACGTCGTCGACGTCACTTGAACTTACTCGTCTATCCAGGTAAAAACTTCAGTTGGCGTTGCGACTGAATTCAACCCTTCAGAGATACTCCAGGCATTGTTTTAAAAATATCTGACTTGTAGGTATATACCCACTTAAATGATATTATATTTTAGTTACTTAATATTTCAGATTCACTCTATATTGATCGCGTTAACATCACAATGACAAAAATGCTACAACTTATATAAAGATTTTTTATAATTTCATAATACCTGTCAGTTAATATTTACACAAAATTTGACCATAAAGGGAACACATGATTTAAATTACAAGCAAGTGAAGTCTAAATCTGCGCTAATGTGCCTTTCACAAAGTAAACCTACTGGTGTAAGGTAATCCCTTTGAGGATTCGAATCCACGACCCTGCGCACGTCGCTAATAGCAATGTCACCGTTCTTTTCTCAATCCTCATTGATTCAATCGCGAGAACACAATCAAAGCTGACTCTTGACATACACACGTTAGACGATCAGACGATCTGGTGGTAAAAGGTATTGTCATATTTTAATGTATTTATTATCATTCGTGCTTCATACTAAAATGAGAGAGTTCTATATGAAGAAATATTATTTTCTCAACATTCTACTTTAATTTACAAATTTAGAAAACAAATAACAGTTATTAATATTAATAGAAATCGTAAATACAAAAACATGTAAAAGACTTAGGCCGTCGTGGCGCAGCGGCACAAGAGTGTGACTGTAAAGCGACAGTTGTGGGTTCGATCCCCACTCGAGGAAGTTAAATATTCATTTACGTTTATATTTCCATTTTTTCGCTCTGGTGTCAAGGTCAAGCGAGGCGTTGAGTTCACTCAACTCTAAATGCCTACCCTGCTGTGCGCGGGATACAGCGTGAAGCTGATTTTAATTTTTACTTATTAGTTAATATTTTTATATATGTTATGTCTATTAAAATTTTTAAATATAAAACAAATATGATATTTATTTAGTATTTTTTTCTAGTAATATATAATTTAGTTGACAGAGGGAACCTAATGTTAAGACACTAAGTTCTCCACTTTGTGCCGAATTCTGGAGGTATTGTGTTTTGAGCGGCAGAACTCAACGCCGCGCTTAGCCTCGACACCAGAGCGAAGAAATGGATATACCTATAAACGTAAATAAATATTTCATTTTCTCGAGTGGGTATCGAACCCACAATCGTCGTGTCACAATCACACCCTTGTGCCGCTGCGCAACGACAGCCTCAAGAAGAAAACTACATGCTTACAACGTACAATTGGTAAGTATATAATTATTACAAAGTACACGTAAACAGGATGTTTTTAAGCATTTGTATATGCTCGTAGATTTATTTCAAACGACCAAACCGAAGAATTCAAAAATTCAACGATTTGAAGATCAAGTCGTCGTTTCCATCAGTGTGTTGAACTAATTTCGACTTAAACCATTGAATATAATAAAGCAATCTGAATATAATGTACGACGCCTTGCATCTTTATATAGAAAAAATTGCTATAAAATCTTCGCAAACAAAGGCCTTGAGTTCATTCAAAGATTTTGAAAGGTTTATTCAAGATTATTTAAAATATTTTGAGTCCTTATAAATTTTTCTTTAAATTTTCCTGGTACTTTTTATTAAATATTGATAAAAAATGAGATAAAAATATGTCATAGATAATGTTAGTTTCACTATTGGCAAAATGCTAAATTAAAGGTAGTAAATGTAAATGATTATTCGGAATTTGACATAGGTAGGTAGGTGCATCGTTACATTTTGTTCGTTTAACTGACAGGCCGTAGAAATTGCTTGTTTTCGCAAAGATTCTATAATACTTATTATACTGTCTGGTTAATGAAAATAAAGTTAGTGTAAATTTAATTAGTATATACTTTTATTTTGATGCAGTTGTATTTAATAGAGTGGAGTCGTTACAAAATATTACAAAATGACTTCAGCATCAAAATTGGAGCAAAATCTGGAGTGCTTGCTGTATTTACCCATAGAATTACAAAAAACTTTGAAATTAATGCGAGACCTCGATGATAGGGCGCAAGGTATAACGATGATAATTGATCTTATGGCCAATGAATTACTGCCCAATATTTCCAAAATGGATGAAGAAACAAAAAACCAAAAGATAAGTACCATTAAAGGATTGTTTAATAAAGCTAAAGAGTATAAAGACGATAAAGTACAACTCGTCAAACTAACATATGAAATAGTAAAAATGCAAATACGTAGCTTTAATCCTGACCTCGCACGGATTCTTTTTGAAATTCAAAAGATAGTAATGGATTCTTGCGCCGCCGAACAACCCACTGCGGAACAGGAATTTAATTGTGCTGCTGTTGAAAAAGAAAGGAAAAATCATAAAGGCAGTGAAAAAACTGTGAAGGCAACAGGTAAGAAAAAGATAACGAGCGCATCAAACGAAGATGATGACGCGAGTGGTTGCTCTGCGGCTAAGAAGAAGGCGCAGCGTGAGGATGCTACAACTACTGCCACGGTGGTAAAGGAACAAGAGGAAAATGCGCATCTAGACTCCGACGCGAGTGACGTACTTGACATGCCAGTTGACCCTAATGAACCAACATACTGCATTTGTCAACAAGTATTCTATGGAAAGATGATAGGCTGTGATAATCCAGACTGCCCTATTGAATGGTTCCATTTTCCTTGTGTAGGTCTTGAAATTACACCAAAAGGAAACTGGTACTGCCATAAGTGTATTCAAGATGGAAAAATGAAATGATCCACAATTTTAACCTCTTGTTAAACTTATATAACATATAGTTTTCTTTTTTTAAATTTAATATAACATATTGTTTTCTTTTTCTTTTTTATTTAACTTCACACTGTATCCGGCACACAGGCAGGAGAGAACCTCGTGTTAAGACACTCCGTTCCCCGCCCTCTGCTGTATTTTGTAGGCATTGTGTGTTGAGTGGTAGAACTCAACGCCACACTTTGCCTCGATACCAGAGCGAAGAAATGAAAGTATATATAACAACCGGTCGGTTTTTACAGTCACACCTTATGCCCTTGCACCACAACTGACCTAACTGATTTTTTTCTATTTAAATATATATGGAATAATATAGAATTAGTTTATTTTTAGAGTTAATTGACTAAATTAATCTAAGAGTAAATTAAATTGACAAAGAATCGTATGACTATATATGTAGTTTTTATTCAATAGGCAATATTGTGATTGAGAGGATAAATGGTATGTTACAAAACATATATTCATAGTAAAATAATTAAAGCTACAATTTTAATATTATTTTTATTAAAATAAAATTCTCTTCAAATCTTTTACATTGCATAGGCAGTGTTAAATTCAACTATACAAATAACAAAACATGAATTTCAGTGCTTCCATTGCTAATTCAATCATACATAACCTTATATTGTATGCAATATTCACACCTTTGTAACAAATAGAAAGATAGTAGACTGAAAGTAAAATTCAGCACTTATAAGTTACTCAAGTAAAGACTAAAATTAATTCTAAATCAAACATGTTTCAACTTGTTTATGTGAGTTGGTGAACAGTATAGATGTCACTATAGTTTTCATATTTCATTGAAATTAAGGTTGTTGTTTATTCCATCTGATTTATTCTATTGTTTATTCATAGTTTATTTCTGAAAAAAAAAAATGTTTTTTTTCTCAGTGCCTTTGTACACTAATCTCAGACTTTTTAATTTAGCGACTTGAACAGATGCAAGTGATGGTGGTCACTCCACACGGGGGTGACGTCGAGCGCGGCCTTCACTTTGTAGCTGATCTCCTTGTGGCGGTGCGCGGCCTCGTTGAGCAGCACCGTGGACTCCAAGACGAGAGCGCTAAACTTACAAAACTACACAATACTACAATATACTTATAAACTGCCAGCCATGATCTTAATAAACATATAGTTCAGTTCAATTCTTAATCTATGGCGTTTCGAGTGTGCCAGTTGAGCACTAATCACTTCGCCAATCATCAATCACGTTGTATGGAGAATACACGAACAAGATTGTACGGTAAAAAAGAGAAATAAACATTTAATAAGCAGAATAGTAACTCTAACTCCCATACAAAAAATTTTGCTTGCACACATAGCTATTCTTTGACTGTGTGTGTTTTATGGATAATTGGCACCAGTCCATTTTACGTTACTTGTAGGCTTGACCCTCTCAGGCTGCTTCTATGTTACAAGATATAAAACTTGCTTTCATATTACTATTTTAATTATATGTAACAACCATAATTTGTATATTTTATACAGAAATATAAATTGTACTAAGATTTCAAGACAAACTAGACAATTATATTATAATGCTGCAATTTTGTACTTAAAAAATAGTTTGTTGCTAAGGCAGAATTAAAAATGCATGCTTTTTTAATTATAATGAATTAAATTTATCTGCTGAAGAATATTAGACACAATAAGTTGGACTATTATAATATTATTTCGTTTTCCACACGTTCCTTTTTTGTTTATTTTGTTATATTTGATAATGGCAATAATGTTATTTGGATTGGGTTGAACTTGACTAACATCGCGGTCGATCTTGTTGTTCCGTGTAATTTAGCTGTTCTTCTGATTTGATATTGTCAAAATTCTTGTGTATATTATGAATTAATATTTTTTTATAAAGTTAACGAAAATATGTACTTTAAGTTTAATAGTTTCGTTTCGTGTTATATTGAAAATGTAGATACTAAGTTTACTTAAAACACGTGTTGAAGGTAATGGCGATCGTCTTTTACAGTTTTTCTAAAACAGGAAAGATGCTATCAAGTAAGTGTAAATATTATAAAACAAGTAATGACAATTATTTATGTAAATTCTTTATTGCGAGTACCTTCAAGCATTATAATTACGATAATCAATTGGTAGCCAGTGTTTGTAAATGAAATTTTGTAGTTGTTAAACCAGCTCGTAACACAACTTCCACATTTAAGTAAAAACCAAATGAATAAAATCTAAATATTAGAGAGCAGTAAATGCTATAATATGCGTGTTCAGTTCACGTCATTAGAATTTATAAGTAATTTCAGAAGGGAATTTATTGTTTTTGAATGAAATCTATAAATAGCAGTTCTATATTTTATGGTTTATTACCTAAATTTATTTTGTTTTCAGGGCACAGACTTGGGCCAAATGTTATTAGCCAAGGACTTTTTTGGAGTCATTACACCTACTATTACTATACTACCAATAAGTCCAGTCTATGTGGTTAGTGCGTCATGTTTTTATAAAAGCGAAAGGCAAAACTAAGCATATAATATGCTGTGCCAGATATAATTAAGCCATCCTATTCAACTATAAACAGAAAACAATAGAAATAATGAGATTAAGGAAAATTCATAAAAATATAGATATATTATATTAAAACAATATTTTATGATTTAGATAAAAATAATGCAAAGCTAAGACAACTTTGCTCTGATTAAAAAATTACAAAATATTTACATCCAAATGTAAAACACTAGATAAGGATAATGATCTTGCTGCTGTTGCTGCTGGGAATAAAAAAAAATTGAATCCAGTGAGTATTTATATTATATGCTGTCAATTAGCCATGTTGTATTATTAGATTCACCTGCTTCTTAAAAAGTATCCTGTTATAAAAATGGTAGCATTGATATTGCTACTTAAAAGATAATTTAAAATTGTATAATATTAATGTACATTATAAATATAACAGAGAGGCCGTCATAGTGCAGGGGCACACGGCTATGACTGACGACTGTAATGTGTTGGTTGTGGGTTCGATCTCTACTAGTGGAAATAAATAATTATTTATTAAAATATTCATTCCTTCGCCTGGCACAAAGGTACAAGCCCTATGTTGAGTTTCGCCACTCAACACGTAGTGCCTCTAAACATTAGGCTTAACAGTGGGTGTAGCCACGCGGGCCTCTAGTATTTAATAAAATATTCTTTTATGATTTATGCAAATTAATGCCTACTTTTTCTTTGCTCCAATTGAAAATTATTTATATTCAAATAAAAACCATATATGCTGGAAAAAAAATTTAGATTTGATATGACTACTTAAGGGATAGTTAAGAAAAGTAAATGTAATAAAGGACATTATAATAATAAATCACTTAATGTTATGAAAAACAATACAAAATGAAACTTTAAATTATATGAATTTTAAATAAATTCTTTTGTTACAGATGAACTACTTTCCTACAGCACAAGATAGTAATATATATTTTTGGAAAACAGAAAAATGCATAAAGATAACATACAGCAAGCCTTAGACAAGTAAATAATACTTTTAGAAATAAATAAAAATTTTCATAGGGTAATTATTGTGGTTTTATTTATTATTTTTACACAACTCAATACTTTAATTAATTTTCAATTTACATTATTGCCGAATCATAAATGGGATTCTTAATAAATGTGTGGAGTGTAAATAATTTAATATTCCGTGCAATTATATAATCCCCGCAAATTTATTTTGAAATAATAGAATTGGGCAAATTTTAATTGCAATTGATTGTTAAATATTATTTATTGGTCATTTGTTTTTGTTGAAATAATATAAATATGAACATTTAATTTTTTTTATTGAAATTGACAAAAATAAATGTAAATTTTTGCAGAATTAATTGATTGTTAATTCGAATTTCCACACTAGCAAATGATTGATTGTTAATATTTTATAGTTGATTGTAATAAAATTGCCCAATTCTGTATAATTATAATAATTGTGCTCTAATTTGAATATTCCCGCTCATTTTAAAAAGTAATAGTTTGGTGCTATGAAATGCAGTTGGCGCTAGTAGTATAGGTCTGTAAAGCTATTGGCAAAATTTTTTGTATGGGAGTTACGCTTCTTCTAGATACATATTCCTTGCTGACAGCTCTGTGTTGACATCAACATGTCAATGACTAATTTAATTTACTCGTTCGGATACAGCCTTAAATGTTAAATTATTGATTTGTGTAAGGATATATAATATTCTTTGTAAAATAACTGTATTGATTGCATATTACAAAAAGTACCCAAATCGAATCGGATAATCCAATATCGAAATCGAATTCAAAATAATTAAAAACATCGAATATGTATAGCGTCGAAAATATTTAATTATGAACCTCCTCCTTGTTTTGAAAGTCGGTTAAAAAAACAGATTTATCACAAACAAATACAGATTTATTATAAGTATAGATATGTCTAAACTCATATCTTGAGTTAATTCAAATGCCGATAACTTTTTTCTTAATGAACCGATTTTGATGAAACAAACTGAAGAACAGACAGACAGACAAGAAATTAAAAAAAAATATTTTTGCTTACTATTATTCTTTTTAAGTGTCCATCTATCTATCCATTTTAGTTAAAAATATTAAATGTACAGACAAAATATTTTTACTATTTTGTTATATATAGAGATAAGAATGTAATTGAACAATTCATGTTGTCCTATTAAATTATAATTCTTTTCTTATTGCATCTTAAAAGTTAACGTCAATAGTTCAAAAGAAAACACCGGATGCTATTGACATTACAGTTCACAATTTTAACGACACTCGCGCTCATATGACATATAGATGACATATGACACTTTAGGCGTCATAATTGACAGCGGAGCGTTGACACTTAGTTGTCACATTAACAGAAAGTATTTTTCTACAGATTTATTATAAGTATAGAAATTATAAATTTACGAGTAAGAAGATACTCGATATAAGATATTTCCCTTAGATTATAAAATAATTTTCTTCATAATCTTACATATATAAGCTACTTATTATCATATATAATAAGCTATGAAATAAGAAAATCAATTGAACAAAAATAGTTTGCGTGTTAAGATTTATTATTTCCGAAGAAATACGCCGTATTTCAGCATCTGTCTAATGTTCCAGACGATAATTTAGAAAAGATGCCTTGTTCCGGGAGGGTGTATGTGTTACTGTATCAAATATATTATGATCGAATTAAAATTCTAAAATTATTAAATTTTGAACAAAAAACAAAAGATAATTTTTGTGACATCTTTTTAAATTTTTCTCCCTTTAAAAATATAACATAAATCTGTCATTTAGCCGAAAAAAATAAAAAACCAGTAAATATAAATTTGAGTCGCTGTGAGACCAGTTCGTATGAAGCATGCGCCTGCCCCATGGTTAACTGATGTTATTAGGAATACTATGGCAAGACGTGATAGAGTTAAGGTTAAATACAAAAATCTCCTACTCTAGAAAACTTCAATACGTATAAAAAGCTGCGAAACACCATATTGCATTCCATCCTCTCTTCATTTCTTTCAAATGTCTAAATTAACAATATATAAATTACCAAAACATACTCTATTTAAACTTAAATAGAGAGATTGCTACCATGTCATTTATATAATTTAATTAGATTTCATAATATTTTTTATATTGCTTGTGGAAGGAGTAGTGTAGCTAAATAAGATATTTAGATGATTGTAAGATGATAATTGGTTATATATTTTTATTATATCATTAATAGAATAATTATATTCATAACATTGTTTTTCTACAGATTAAACAACCTTGTAAATGAACTCAGACTTCAAATAATAGGCAAACTACCAACAGTGAATGAACAAAACAATAAAGAGCTACTAGAAGAATTAGATAGAGCAAAAACCAAATACTTTTGAAAAAACATCAACAAGTTACAGAGCATTTGAACAATATGTTAATAGAAAATACGAATTTATGTGAAAAAGCGCTATTAGCTGAGGCTGCTAAGGACAAAATTGAAAGGAAGCTAAATGAGCTTACTCAACAATGTAA
>DWGR01002397.1:0-13766 GCA_018247715.1 Heliconius burneyi
CTTCGTCCGTCCGTCCGTCTGTCTGTCTATTAAGAGTCTGCCTTTATCGCAAGAAAGAAAATCGCATAAGAAATTGTAAAACAATAATTACCACCTCTAAGTTAGTCAAGTTTAAACAGGTCACTTAATGTTAGTTGACACACATAAGCAGGGCTTGAAATAGCGTTAAAACTTAAAGACGTAAAATGATCATCCCCATACTTGATATTATCTGTCCTATCCTAACTTCCATGCTAAATTTTTCCATTGATTCCTGTGAGTTTCCTTCAGCATGGAAGGAAGCATAAATCATTCCTTTACCTAAAAAAACAATCCCACTTGTGATAGCGACTATCGTCCAATTTCTATACTTCCTTTCTTATCCAAAGTTCTAGAACACCTCGTACAAAGCCATCTTACATATTTCCTTTCTCAAAATAACCTTTTAAATTCTTTGCAATCCGGTTTCCGTCCTGGTCATAGCACGACTACAGCACTTCTTAAAATAACCGAGGATATCCGTATGGATATGGATATGCAACAGCTCACGGTGTTACTAGATTTTAGTAATGCTTTTGGCACCGTAGATTTTGACATAATGCCGGCCACTTTAGCTTCTCTTAACATATTTCTTAACGTAATCGACTGGTTTCGTGATTATCCGCATGGACGCCGTCAACGTATACGAATTCAAGATTCGTACTTGAACCGGTCCTCAGTGAATGCTGGCGTTCTGCAGGGTGGCGTGTTGTCTCCTCTGTTGTTTTCACCTTTCATTAATAATATTTTCCAACATATCACTTCTCTCTACTATCTATACGCAGATGATCTCAAAATTTATTGTAAATCTAAAATTTCCGATTTACCAGCCATCATTAATACGTTAAATAATAATTTAACTAAAATATTCACATGGAGTACGTGCTTTAGATTACAATTAAATGCTAGCAAGTCTCGAGCTATTGTTGTTGGTATTCCAAAGCTTCTCTCTAAAGTTAGCATATCCACCTTACCTAATATAATTTTACCCTACTGCAAAACAGTTAAAAATCTTGGTATTATCATCGTTCACAATATGTCCTGGGATCCGCAAGTGAGCGAGGTGAGCAGAAAGATGTTTGCATCAGTAGGATATCTTTTCAGGCTACGTAATTCTCTACCTTTTTTTTTCTCGTCGGCATGGAGAATCCGGCCCTCCAACATTCGGCAGTAAGCTGCCAAGGGCCCCAGTGGCTTTCACAAGCTTTGGTGCAAGCAGAGCGAAGTGCGATTTGAACGACCATCGACCGTCCAGGCTCAGACCCAGATACTTCATCTGGGTTCGACGTAATTTTCTACCTATTCCAACAACAATTTTGTTAGCACAATCTCTCCTCTTACCAATTCTTGATTATGCTGACTCTTGTTATCTTGATTTAAAAGAGGATCAATTAAACAAACTTGAGCAATTACAAAATGTTGCTATTCGGTTCATCTTTGGATTTAAAAAGTACGACCATATCTCCGTAGAAAGCTCAAGTGGCTCCCAATCCGTCTTCGTAGGAATACTCATATTCTCCATCTTCTTTACTGTGTACTATTTGATCCATTAACCCTACCATATCTAAAAGAGCATTTTGTTTCTTTGGGGAATTCTCATTCGCGACATCTGCGTTCTGAACAAAACTTTGCTCTTAAGATTCCTTCACACTCCTCTTCCTTCCTCAGCCATTCTTTTGCATATGCTGCTTGCAGCTTGCTTTGCTTTGAATGCTTTAATCCTGAATATCAGACGGGCAAAATCTTTAAACATTTTTAAGCGACTCCTAAAACTATATTTCCATGTTCTTTGAGATTATTTTTTTAGCTTCACACTGTATCTCGTACATAGCAGGGTAGAGAGATTACCTAGTGCAGAGGGAACCTAGTGTTAAGGCACTCCGTTCCTCACTTTCTGCCGAAATCTGGAAGCATTGCGTGTTGAGTGGCAGAACTCAACGCCGCGCTTTGCCTCGACACCAGAGCGAAGAAAATGGAAATACAAACGTAAATAAATATTTCACTTCTTCGAGTGGGGATTGAACCCACAACCAGTCGATTTTGTAGCGCACGAAGTCACACCATTGTGCCGCTGCGCCACGACGGCCTCATCAATCAATCAGGAATCTAAAATTGCCACCTTCTTATATGGTACGTACATATGTATGTATGTATGTATATATGTAGGTATTAATATATATGCCTGTAATATATGTATGCTCTCTGCTGTAGAAATTTATTATAATTATTATTTACAGCGTTAACCCTTTTCCTACACGCTATATCCTATGTTTTAAGATTGCCTGGAAGAGATCGCTGTTTTAGCCATAAGGTCGCCTCTTGTACATTTTTGTTTTGTTTATGGTAATCTATCTCCTTAATGGGTTTACAATAAAGAGCAAGGAACATGGAAATGGAAATCTTAGTACAATATATATTTCTGTATAAAATATACAAATTATGGTTGGTACATAAAATTAAAATAGTAATATGAAAGCAAGTTTAAAATTTTGTAACAAAGAAGCAGCTCGAGAGGGTCAAGCCTACAAGTAACGTAAAATGGACTGGTGCCAATTATCCATAAAACACGACAGACAAAGAATAGCTATGTTGCAAGCAAAATTTTTTGTATGGGAGTTACTAGACCCTGATAAAGAGTATTATTATTAGTATATCGATACCTGGAGTAGCGTCGCCAGGTATCGATACTTGACATATAACGATAGCACAAATACCTTTATATTTAGATACTTTTATCGTTAAGCACAGTTAACATTAATTCAATGGAATCGCTAGATATTGTTTAAATGGTAAGGTTAAGAGGTAGTTTCAGAACACTCGCTCTCGTCCAATTACAAAAATATGCGACGAGGAGAAAACGGCAACATCGCATTAACTAACGAAGTACAAGATAATTTTTACCGCTACTTACGAAGTAACACAAAATTTTACGTTAAGACTTAACGCAATATTAACCTTATTATTACGGTAATATGCAGTAACATTACTCAAGTATCTGCATGGAATTATCGGTAATTAACGTTAATTTTAAATGTGAATTGAAAACGTTAACATGCCCTGTATGAAGTGGTTCCTTTCTTTAAATATGTTCTGTGATCATAGAGTAAAAATAAGATTTTAAGAATAGTTGTCATTGTGACATTAATTTCTTCTTTTGTAATCTGCACAGTGTAATCTGTTTTGGTTTTTGATTTGATATTAGAAAAAACAACTAGGAAATATGTATTAAAATCAAAATTATATACATTATACTTAATAATAAAAGATTGGATTATAAAAGAATCTAGAATGTGTAAGAAGCAATTTCCTATGCAAATATTTGTAATTTTTACTTGAATCTCATTTTTATAAGAGAGGAGAGAGAATGGTTAGTAAAATCACGTACTGCCTTAATCAACTCAATTATTATGTAGAACATAGACACAAATATCTAACATTTATACATTTCAGGTTTTTATGAAACGATTTAGAAACCTTAGTAGGAAACTTATAGTTGATCATTATGTTGCATAGTATATTTTCTAAAATATTGACTAAAGCTGTTGGTGCATTACACAAACATTTTATGATTTGGAAGTTTCAATATCTTATCCTATCAAATGGGCCATTGTCTTAGCTGCTTTAACAACCAAACAAATACTGATATTGCAACATCACCTCCAAGACAGAAAGATGGTAAGTTGATAGAAATTATTTGAAATAAATATGCCTAAATAAAAATTATATTGAGTAATTTGTTTTTCAGAGATGATGGAAGTCATCTCAAATAATCAGGTACCTACAGTAATGATTTCAAATTATCCTCAAGAAGAACCACTATTACACAACAACGAGAATAATATCCACTGTTATAGAAATAATAGTCATATAACAAATACAAATGCTCTAAATTCCATTAATGAGAATTGTACTATAGATATAGTACAAAAAGTGCATGTAAACAATGCAAAAACACCTAAAACTTTTTATCACAAGCTACCTTCTATTCCACGAAGCATGTCATCAATTGGTTCTAGTGAATCCCGTTTTTCTGAATCAAAAATTATTCAACTGTTTGAATTATATAAAGATAATTCAGATGATTCTATACTTGCAGATGGAATCGAAAGTCTTTGTAATGATTTACAATTAAATCCAGATGATTTTAAAGTCTTATTACTTGCATGGAAACTAAATGCTAGCCAAATGTGTAGGTTTACTAAAACGGAATTTGTCCAAGGTCTAAAAAGCATGAAAACAGATTCACTTAAAGGTGTGCAACAAAAATTAAATGATATCAGTCAAGAATTGAAAAGGGATTCAGAGCAATTCAAAGACTTGTACAGATTTACATTTAAGTTTGGTTTAGATGTAGCTTCAGGCCAGAGGATATTACCTGCAGATATTGCTGTGCTGCTCTGGCGCCTAGTCTTCACCAACAATGAACCACCTATATTAGACAGGTGGTTAGCTTATCTTGAGAAAAACCCTCATATTAGGGGAATTCCAAAGGATACATGGTACATGTTTCTTAACTTTTGTGAATTTGTAGGCGATGATCTAAGTAGTTATGACGATACGGAAGCATGGCCTAGTTTATTTGATGATTTTGTGGAGTATGAAAATGATCAAATGAATCAGAATATTAGTAAAAATGAAATAAAAATTCAGGATTAAATTACTATTTTGCCAAAATATTTTTTAAGCTACTATAGGTACTTAAAATTTGAGACTGATATTCTGAATATGATTGAGTGAGGATCATTTTTTAAGTAGTTATTCAATGTCTAATGTGAGTGTATTAGTTATTTACTGGAGAGATTCTAATTCAATCAAATGTAAATATTGTTTATTTTATATTTAAATAAGTATTGTGGGACTTTATGATTATTTAAGTCCTAGTTGTATGTACTATTGACATTCCAGAAATGGAATTAGCCAAAATTTGTAAATAAGTAGTATTCAAAAACACTTGCTTGTTTGGGCAACTTTATAAGCAACTCAGCCACAAATTTTATAGTTATATATTTTCACTATAGTAAGCTTACTTTAATAGCACTTAAATATGCCTTCATTTACTTTGTAATAAATTGATTACTCTTCATAACTTTATATTTAATAAGAAATGTATAAATAAATTTTAATATGATAATATTACTAGTAATCACATTCTTTATTATTTTCTGTTTGTATTGTGTACTATTTATTTTTTTCAACATAAACAAATTATTACTAGACATCACAAGTGTAACTCTTAAATGAAAATATAATTTGAATTTTTATATAAGAAACTCCTTAGCAACGACCCAAGTGTAGTTTTAAGGGGCCCCTTTAAAATGTGCATTAACATTCACCTCCACTGTCCACGCTCCTCTCTCTAACCAAATTTGAAAAGATCCTATTTAAAAGCATATTTCTATGTAAATAATAGTAAAAACTAAGCTGCCATATTTATATTTGTTACTTCACTTTATTCTGAACTATTCTATTAACTTTAAAATAAAACAATTCTGTTCCCATAAAATACAATTTAATAAAATTGTATATGAGTAAATTATCATATTGTTTTTTCCCAAGAACTAATTGCAAACCATTATATTACCTGCATCGACTTTAGTGATAAATAATCTATGAATAGTTTTATGTGGTGTGTCATGTAGTAACTGTTTTTGTTAATGATTGGTGAAATGGAATCATATTTTTTAGTATCCCACAGATGGCAAAGTAGGCAGAGGGAACTTGGGAACAGAGTTTTTGACACTATTCTCCATTAGGGGTTTCCATTCCTTACTATCCAGAGGCCATCTACATTCTTTGCCTCGTTACCAGATCGAAGAAATGAAAATATTGAATATTTCATTCAGTGGGAGTCAAACCCACAACTGTGGTGATTTAAGTTATTACTGAAATTATCTTTTTTTTCTATTAGTTTTGCAATGACAGATGGTGAAATATAGATTATTTATCTAATTGAGTTGTGTTGTGTGGCAGAGATTGAAGATTTTGTAAATTTTCTTTATTTTTAATAGCACAGATTAGTTATTTGTTTTATGTATTTATATAATCCAAATAATTTTTGGTAATTACTGTATTTATTGTAGGTAACTAAATATTTCGATGTCTAGTAACACACATTTTAAAGTCGTAAATTTGTTTGTAATAATTTCATTAAATTTTAAGTCATAAGACTGCTATTGTAATTAAAATAAAATTGGTTTGTGATAAAAAGTCTGAAGGAATTGCAGTCAACGTGTACATACATGTATGTGTAATATTTAACAACTAATGCAGAAAAATATAACTTTTTCCTTAAAAATGCATTTTTAAAAACCCTATATGAAACACCCCAAGGACAGGATTAGGGAGTTGGAATGGGGTAATTTTGGTCATATCACATCCAAAGTCAGTTAAAATTTAAAAACCAATTTATAAGCATGTAAATATACAATGTAATATAAAATATTATTCATCTGACCACATTTTGAGTTTTTCTAAATGTTGATAATGTCTGTACCTAAGTTTCTTATTTACTCTAATAGTCACAAATATTTTCTAGTTCCTTTATAGAAACGAAAGTAGAAATAGTTAAAAGAAACATATTAATCGATTCCATTATTATAGTTATGTTATTTACAATACATAAGCATTTTTGATAATTCCAGTGAAAGAACAAAAGGCGAGTGTTATAATAAAATTTTATTTTATTTTAAACAAAATAATATAGTCGCTGACAGCCGGCGAGCTGTCGTAACTCGTACGGCAAAGGCGCGAGGGACGAACGCGGTCCCCTAGCGGGAACATGAAGGCACTACGACACCCCACTACAAGCATCGTCGACAAATAATATATACCCTATACAGTATAGCGCAGGTGACCCGCAGTAGGCGACTGCGTCCGTCTCACGTTTTGATCACTAATATACACAAAACATCCGTATTGATAATAACATATTAAAAGTTCCGCCTCGATTGTAAAAAAAAACTGATTATATTAATAAGCAGATATTTTATACTCCACCTTATACACAACTATTGAGTAGTTATTTCTCGTATATGTATAAAATAATTATATGGCTTTACGTAAGTACGTTGTTCTCACATTATATATAATTATATATAATTATAAATAGGGTTCACATTGGACACCCTCGCATCTCAAATATACAAGAAAAGTTAAAAGAGACCAGAAGATTTTTACCAGGTGTTTTTATTGAGTTGAAGGATTCTAAAAAATATTGCGTGTAATATAATCAGTGTTATAAACATATCTAACGATTACGAGTTCTTATCAGGCTTGGTAATATTTATTCATAAAAATATAGATATAGCAAATAATTTTCAAATAAAGTACATAGTTTCGCTTTAAATTATGAGCCAGTTAGATATTTTCAATTCATATAGGTTTAGCTAGGTGTTGGATGATCATAAAATATCAAACAAACAATATGTAATCCGGCAACGGTCGCTGATTGAAGTTACAATGATCATCTTTTAAGTATATGAGAGCTTCATCTATCTTATGAATAATGTAAAAACAAATATAGCAATATCCATTATTATTATTTTTCGATGTTTTTGCATAATTAAGTGGTAATTTTATTTTCTAAACTACTTGTATCTAAGTTATAGCTCAATAATATTGGTTACAGCAACTACAACGAAATATTTTCATTTAATTTTCCAAACTTTGAATCTGAATGGAGATTGCTTAATTTGATTCTATATTATTCATATAACACAACACAGTCAGGGCTTTAGTATCACTTGGTGTTCGTTGCTTTTCTACACTTTCAGCAGATTATATAAAGCGGCGAAATAAACAACACATTTAATATACGCTTTAATAACATTTTAATATTACTTTTCGTTTTCGTGTGCTTTTAATAAAATTTAATATCTTATATATCAATCAACTTTCAACAATAGACTGCAAAATAATTTGTTATTTATTGCTGTTGGAATAGTTTAAAAGTAGTTTTAACTTATTTGGTCCTGTTTGCACCATATAGAACATTTGCATTTGACATGGCTCGGATTTACTAATAAAATCACGGAGTATATTACAGGTGGATAGATGTTATCAGATAACCATTTGGTTTAATTTTACACAAGTTTACATGAAGGGCGCTTGATGTAACAGCACAAAGGACATACACCACCGACAAGTTATAAGGAAAACAAAAACTTTTGGATATCGCATAAATGTGATAGTTTTGTCATATCTATATTCGACTTAACGATAGCAACGCCCAACTTCTGTTAAGCCACTGTATTGAAAGAGATCATGTAGTGCTTATTTTTATATAAATTTGCTGTCTAATAACTAAACATAAATAATACTATTACAACATAATGAAACTTTTTTAAAAAATCCATGTATCAAATAAATATTTGAGAACTAAATTACTTAATAGTTTACCTTTCTCCAATATGTAAACTTTATACAAAACGAAAAAGCATTATTTGAGCTCAAAGTAAAGATTTCTTTACATTCCTGCAACTAATCAATACTTATTTACTATATTAAATAATAATAATAATATCGCAATAAATAGTATTCAACGTTGCTAGCGATAGTTCGCGTATGTGTTGTTTTTTCGAATTAAAATG
The DNA here is from genome assembly GCA_018247715.1 of Heliconius burneyi. Taxonomy (NCBI): domain Eukaryota; kingdom Metazoa; phylum Arthropoda; class Insecta; order Lepidoptera; family Nymphalidae; genus Heliconius; species Heliconius burneyi. The sequence goes on from DWGR01002397.1 coordinate 8,607, forward strand.
AAGCAAAAAAATTGCAATTATATAAAAAACGTGTTCCTCGATGGCAGTGGCCGCAAACAGTTCCACAGGGACTAGCTTTTCTATATGTCGAAAACACCAACGATAAAGCAAATACACTTGAGCTCTCACATAGATCTCTCAAAATTCTGAATTACATAATACATCCACTCTCTGATGATACAGGTTTGGAAATGCCTATCCTAACTAAATTACGAATTGTAGTGCCATGTTTACTCAATCACCTTCAGGACTTTGCCAATTGCAATTGTTTTATCTGAAACAATATAAAGAATCATTTTAATATATTGTTTACACCCCCAACCCCGTTCCTCCCCCTTATAACCTATGCCTTAAGTTTGCCTGGAAGAGATATCTTTTTTAGTAATAACATCACCTCTTGTACATTTTCGTTTTTGGTACCTTTTTTATTGTTGTCTTCTTTATGGGTGTACAATAGAATATTATTATTAATATGGAGTTGATGTAAAATATCAACTAATTTGATTATATAATGACTAAGCAACCACAAAGACATTTAAAGTATTTTTTTATTGAGATCCTCATACCCTAGTGGCACATCAGACTGTAAATAAAAGAAGAAATGATTGTGGGTTTGATTACCACTTGGGATACTGGGGGATTATTATATGTAAAATTATTTTCATTTTCCTAAGCTAACTGCGAGTTTGAGTTCTGACACTCCACACGCAACATCTTGAAAGTACGGCAGAAAGAGAGGAGTGAAGTGTTTTAACACCAAGTTTCCCTAATAAACGAAAAAAACAATTAAAACTTACTTTCATCTCTTAACGTGAATCTACCCATTTGGGCGAACTTCTTAAAGGGCTCTAGACAGATGATACCCGCACACTCTATCCTCATAATGGCCACCTGATCCTGTTTCACAAACCGCGGCCGCGTTTTGGATTTTTCTCCAGTCTTCTTGTCTACTAGACAGATGAGAGCCTGTGGAATTTATTAAGCATTATTTATCTAGATATACTGAGTGTTTCTGTCATAACCACTTTCAATAAAAACACATATTAACTACTCTATACAAGCCTAATACAATTAAAATTAAAATATTTTGGCAGAAATGAAAAAGTGATTTATTTAAACAAAATAAATAATAATATTATCGTTGTAAAATAAAACGGCATTTGTTAAGAATGACGCACACAGTAACAATTTTACGAAATGAAGTCGTAGGTATTGGCGGTGAAAGTTGAGCGTTGTTCAAGTTTATTAAAGAGAGAGAGAGATATGTTCTATGTTTTTTGTTTATCTCCACATTATTCCTATGCCATTTTCCTTTAATGTCTTTAATTTTTCAAAAAAATATTGATTTATTATTGTTGTGTCATTATGCTTAACCTAACCTACACACTGTTTGAAGTTAACTCCTTTTTGTTCTAAAATCGGACTCTAGTTCTGGACTAGTATTTTCAAATTTGAATTCTGACAGACTCGAGTCGGACTCAAGTTTGACGGATTTGAATACCAAAACATAGAATTCAAGTACTTCTCTTGAATCAGAGATTCGAGTCATGATTCGAATACTATATTGAGACGACTTGATCCACAATTCTAGTTCAAAATCGACGAATGATCGAAATGTATGTCGACGTTACGCACAAACCAGGGACAACCTGATGCAATAACTAAGAATTTATTAACGAACTTCTGTAAGAAAGGGAGGTTATCAATTCAACTGTATTTTTTTTATAATGGTTACAACATTTGACTGGGTAAACCAATTTTGATGATTATTTTTATTTGAAAGGTAGTGCTTTGCATGTGGTCCCATTTGTTTTGGTTAATTTCTGACAATGTATCTATAAGAAATCTCATTAAGTTCTTGCCCTTCTGGTACCCTGCTATATACAGGATACAGAGTGAAACTGATAAAAAAAAGTAATATAGAATAAGCACCTTAACAGTAACTTCTTCGGCAGCACAATGTATGTGCATCACAGCAGAGTATCCAGCACAAATAATAGATTTGTGCTCCAAGATTACAACTTGAGCGTCAAACACCTGAAATTAAATATATACATTTTAATTATTAATACAGCACCCATTATGCTCTATATATATATATACACACACACAGATAGACCGACATATATATATATATATATATATATATATATATAGATACATACATACATCCATACCTATATTATAAATTCGAAAGTAACTCTGTCTGTCTGTCTTTTACGCAATCAGGGTCAAATTTGCCCTTTAAATAATGTTTAAGAATGTCCGCGATGGTGTATGTTTATCTCTGCGGGTTAAACAAAAGTAACCATTTTAATTAATTTACTTTAAACTTATCCGGGTGTTTTTTAATGCTTTTCTATAATTTGATATTCGTCCTTATGAAAATAAATATAATAGTCACTTTTAGCATTTCACCTAGATTGGCATTATAGTTTACTGCATAATATTATTGTTGTTATAATGTAAGCTATAATTGTATTTAGGTTAATGTTTATATATATATAAAATAAATAAATAAATATTCTAATAAATAATGAAGGAGATGTCACTGATTCGGAATGACCTAGCCTATGAGCTGCATAGTAGCACCGACGCAAACGGGCAAATGACTATGACGGTTTTGTAAATTCCAAACATTTTCGAACTATTGTTAATTTTTATGTAATTATTTGCTGTTTATAATTAATTTTAACTACACTTTGCTTCTCTTCTAATAGAGTTCGAACTCAAGTAAAAAATTCGAAAAATTTAGGAAAGAATGTTAGGTTATCTCAGTTCGTCATTTTCGTGGGGTTTATTATAATTTGTTCTCGCAAAATTTGTACTATTTAATATATATAGATATATGTTTAGTTTAGTTTGAGGCTGTCGTGGCACAGCGGCACAAGGGTGTGACTGTAACGCGACATTGTGGGTTCGATTCCCACTGGAGGAAGTGAAATATTTATTTACGTTTATATTTCCATTTCTTCGCTCTGGTGTCGAGGCAAAGTGCGGCGTTGAGTTGCCTACCCTCCTGTGTGCGGGATACAGCGTGAAGCTAATTTATTTATTTTTTTAAATATGTTTACGAGTAGTTAGAGTAGGTATCTATGTACGCTCACGGAAAACTTTAGGTACTTTTTCTATTATCAAGAATTTCCTTTAGTTACTTTTACTTCTTTTGTTTATTCATTATTACTCAGATATTTTTTCTAATAAAAGTCTACACTTTTTATTTTTTTCTGCTTATTTTAATTATTTTGGCTTATATTTTCTTACTAATTCTATTGAAAACTGAAAATAATATAGTTCATATATATATATATTACTAGATAAGAACCAACATATAACACGTAAGTGTGAAATATCAATTGAAAAGGTAAGCGTGTGTAAGTTCTCCAAACAATAGTAATAGATTTAAGGTTTTTCATAAAAGATTCAAATGTATATTTGAATCAAAACACTTCAATTAACCCAATAATCATGCCCTCAAATTAGTTACTGTTTAAAAAAATGTCTACTAAGTACAATTAAAAACATAATTATTAAGGGTTTATTCATAAAAAATCTTATATAAATACATACCCGTCCAGTGGTAATCGGCTCAGCAGTATCGCATAAAACAAAACCTGGGGACACATCTTCCTCTTCAATTCCTTTAAGTTTAACTTTAACATTCTCACCGGGACCAATGGAAGTTACTTCTATATCATCAGACCATAATTGATCTACATTTACCTGAACCTGGCAATTAAAGTGATTATATTTACTAAATATTTGTATAATATATTCTAGAAACTAAAACATAGGTTGTTTATAAATATAAAATCAAAACTATTTAAATAGTCAATATAGTCTGTACTCTACTTTCCAATTAAGTTTGAGTCATTGAGTGTAAAGTGTTAGAAGAAAACAATGTAACTTTAATTTAATTATTTTTAAAGCTTAAAACGATTCCCCGCATGTAGTAGGGTAGGCAGAGAGAACCTAGTATTAACTAAGATGGACCATTCTTAATTTTACTACAAATTTTCGAGACATAGACATTCATCCTGTGAGAATATGGAAATTGAAAATAACAAATTTTAAATAAATTTATGTACATAGTTTTTTATAATTGACTATTATCTAAAACGCGTGCTGTTCTACCTACAGTTATATCTATTAAAAAAAGTGTAAAAAAATAGGGTTAAAATATCTTGCATCACACGTGCTGCAGAAACTGTTGAAGATGGAACAAAAATTTTCTACAAAATTAAAGAACATATTCAAATCTAAAAAACACTTCGGGATATCATAAATGATACTAGGATATATCCTACTATTGTAGTTTTTAGAATTCACACCCTAAATAGAAAATTATTTCATATATTTAATAAACATTCATATAGTTCAAGTGGGCAAAGCCGCTAGGTCAGCTAGGTTATACTAAAGCTTATTTATACATTTTTTTTCGTCAATGGTATCGTATTTATTATTCTAAAGTATAAATTATATTACTGTAAAGTTTCATCTAAATCAGCTTTTATGTGTATGTGAAATAACTATGCATCCTCACAAACTTTCACATTTATAATATTCATAGTAAGTAGGGTAGTTATGTTTTTAAATAAAAAAACTCTACCCCTACTTACCCTATTAGGCATAAGGAAGAGTATAGCACCCTTGCGGGTTGTGCCAGCTTCCACCTTCCCCATGAGGACGGTGCCCATATCCTTGTACTTATCAACAACCGGCATGATGAAGGGTCCGTCCATCTTGCGATTGAGGGATGGGAGCTCGTCAATCAACTGGATAAATGATGGTCCGCGGTACCAGGGGCATATTTCTTCTGTTACCTTAATACATACAATTTATAATAAATAAAAAATAATTACAGTTTGAAATTGCATCAATCATCTTTCTTAATGCAGTAAAATTACAACTAAGTATATACAATTTTTTTTTTTTTTTTTTTATGGTAAAAGGACAAGGCAAACGAGCGTTCGGGTCACCTAAAGTGATCACCGCCGCCCACGACCCCGTGCAACACCAGAGGAGTTACAGGAGCGTTGCCGGCCTTTAAGGTGGAGGTAGACGCGCTTTTTGAAGGTACCCATATCATATCGACCTGGAAACACTGCTGCGGGTAGGCCATTCCACAGATCCGTGGCTCGTGGAAGGAAATTTCTACGA
>DWGR01002398.1:0-13763 GCA_018247715.1 Heliconius burneyi
ATTGTTTCCATAGTGAGCCATATAGTTTCACCAAAGGCAAGTCCATTACAGATGCGGGTGCTGCACTGCTAAAGCTCATTTATGACGCATGGGAGAAATCACAAAATGCAATTGGAGTGTTTTGTGATTTGCCCAAAGCCTTTGTTTGTGTAGACCATGAAATTCTGTTGTTAAAACTATATCATTATGGTATACAGGATCCTGCCCTTGATCTTATTGCCTCATATCTAAACCAAAGAATCCAGACGGTTAGTTTAAATAATGTAAAATCATCTGGATCTCCTCTAAATTCCACAAGGATCTATTCTTGCTGCTTCTATCCTGCTATTTCTTCTGTATATTAACGATCTGTCTTTTTATGTGAAGAACTTTTAAACGTTTAAAGAAATCAATAAATTGATAGATGCATATCAATATATTTTTGAAAATTTAATGTATGTTAAGAAAAACATTAATGATTTTACCAAAATTGGTGATTGTCATAATATTAATACTAGAAATATGTTAGGTTTAAACTGAGTGCACCTGTGACTCTATTGCATCGAATCCGTAATTCTTTTATGGGACAATATGTACGCTTTTACAATAGGATCCCAGAAAACGTCAGAGAATTACCTGTATCACAATTCAAAAAAAATGTGAAAAGACGTTTAGGTGTTAAAGGTTATTACCAAATTAATGATTTTATAAATGATAATACGCCTTGGGAATGAAATTGTCGCTCCACTCTGTTTCCAAGGTATCATTATCATAAATAATTAAATATTGTATAACATTGACTTAAAAAAAGTCCCGCTGAGTTTCTTGATTCTTCTCAGGTCTCAGGCATTAACTTTAGTGAACTGATGGTAGATTGTTTGACGTTCAAAAAATTAAGCTTGTATCTTCTTATTTTGGATAAAATTATAAGAATTTGAATTTTGAATTTGACTTATGTGATAGTGTTTTTTTCGCGGATACCATTTTAATATTTAAGGTTGACAGAAATAGAATAAACTATGACGAAGTGATTAGTGCATTATCGCATATTCTTCATTAGTTTGATGTTAATAATCTTATCTTAAATGCTAAAAAACTAAATGCATTGAATTTGCATTACCAAATGTAAAAAAACATACTTTTAGTCTAATAATTAAAGGAGAAACTCTCAACGTGTCAGCAATTTTTTTAGGTATAACTGTAGATTCTAAACTCCAGTGGAACACTCATCTGGAAGCACTTGCGGATAAACTCAACTCTGCCGCGTTCGTAATTAAAATAGTAAGACAAATGACGCACGTTGAAACTGCCCGACTAGTCTACTATAGCTATTTTCATAGTATTTTGTCTTATGGAATGCTGCTATGGGGCAGTGCTTCAGATATAAATTCAATATTTTTTCTCCAAAAAAGAGCCGCGAGATATATTTATAATCTAAGAGCTCGAGATTCTCTGCGAGATGTTTTCAAAGATACGGGCATTATCACAATTGCTTCACAATGTCTATATTATAATATTCTGTTTGTTGGACAAAATATACAGTGTCACAGTAAAAATAGTAATAGACTTTTGATAGGGACGTGAAATAAAGATAAGCTTGTTTCGCCAAGTTTTCGCCTTCAAAAAGTTAATAAATCTTTTATGGGTCTCGGTATACGTGTATTTTGCGATTTGTGAACCCTGTGGAACTCCCATTTTTACTTGTGATCTCTTTGAATTGACATTACCAATTTTTTCAAAAAACCTTTTGGTCTCTATTAGACAATCATATGTAATGAGGTCAATAGACTTATCTCTCGTTCCGTAATTTTTTAAATTTTCGGATGAGCGTTCTGGGGCCCACACAATCAAATGCCTTTGAGAGATCATAAAACACTGCTATATTGGGCGTCTTGCGTCTCCTCGCAGGGTCCTAAAATATTCTTAATAAATGTGGCTCCAGCATCCTCTGTCTATCGACCTTTAGTGAAAACTGTTTTCATTAAGTATCCCATTATTATAAAAGTGAGATGACATTTGGTTTAATATTAATTTCTCAAATGTTTTGCTTAAGGTAGGTAGCGCTGAGATAGGTCAGATAATTTGATGGATCGTGTATACTTCCGAATTTGAAAATGGGTACAATTTTACTAGATTTCTCATTGGTGCCACGGTTTTAATTGATAATCCCCATAAATCCTCGGTTCTTTTGATTGATAGAATTTTTAAAGCTGTAACTATATCAAATAGTAAAATTGAATTGAATTCGAAATCTGGTACAGGAATATCGACAATTTTCTTTAAGATGTTCTCTGCCACCCCAGGTGATAAAGAAAGGCCTTTGGTAGTCTCTATATATATCCGTAAAGAATTCCTCAAGAAAGTGAGCCACTGCCGACTTATTTGAAGCCAGTTTGTCGTTAATCATTAAGTTTACAGTATTTTTATACAGTCTAATATTACCAGTTTTGGTGTTAATATGTTCCACGTTGCCTTATTCTTATTATAAGATTGTTTGATATCGCTGATATAGGCAACTTTTGCTTGCAAGCAAACTTTGCCCATACACTAAACTGTATTTTTTAATTAGTTTCATCTTTTTTTACTTTACAATATTTTTGGAGTTCACCATGTATAGCATTGAAAAGGGAACGGTACATTTCATTCGGATCATCATTTAGTGGCTTCAACAAGGACAATTGTGATTCTAAATTGTCACAAAAACATTAGTACCTTTTTTGACAAAGACCTACACTGAATAGATACCGGACCATTAATTACTTTTTTCTTTATTTTAATAATTTGACACTTATGGTCCGGTATGGTATGGATCTTATTATAATTGGTTATCGATGTAAATTCAACTTAAAAGTATAAAAAAGTTATAGGTGTGGCTCATTAGCACAGCGTCTGACTGTAAACGCAACAGTTGTGGGTTCGATTCCCACTTAGGGGAATATGCTATTCGCTATGGTAACAGGACAAAACGCAACGTCTCAAATGACGTACGATTTTCTTTTTCCTAACTATTAATTAATCAATTTAACTAAAGTTTTTCATGATTCCAGTGAAAGCCTCGTGATGTTCTCCGGCGGCCTGCCGACAGACAAGGCTGGGCGCACGCACAGCATCACGGTGCTCAACGGCAAGAGCACCACCGTGTTGGAGATGGAGCATAGCGTTGTTGACTTTGTTACCCTTTGTGAAAGTCCTCACGCTGCTGGTATGTCGTTTCATTATTTTTTTATGAGTTATAAGCATTTTAATGATTTAACGGCATGTCATCATTTTCTCGGGTCTTGTCACTCACTGAGCTGGCTCCAAATAACGTAGTGTCTTAACACTAGGCTGGCCCATATGTGGAATACGGTGCAACAATATAGTATATTCGTTTTAATTATTTATTTAATGCTTTATTACACCAACAATATAATAATAATGAGAAATAAAATTATAGTGTTAAGGTAGCCTTATCGCCACTGGTGATCTCTACCAGGCAACCTTTACCATAAAAAAGATCAAAAGATGCAAGTAAAGTGATTAAAATGAGAAACATACAATATTTTATATTATATTTACTTAAATACCTTTATAAATATGATATATAACGACATATATAAGATACTACGGACACCTATATACACCCTCGAAACCCCTCGTTTCCAATTTGGTGAATGACAAAAGAGCCAAATAGACCCGACACTACCGAAGATATTCCGGACGTCAGCCGGTACGAAATTAGAGGACCACTTAATCAGCTTAAGAAAAACACAGCAAAAAGGGTGATGACGGTATCACAGAAGAGTTACTTAACGATGGAGGGAGACCGTCCTAGTGGCACTACAAAAATTAGCGGAATTGTTCCGAAAGGTAAGAGTAGGGGCGTGGTGGTGTTGTTCTTTTGAAGAACTATAGACCTATCGCGCTATGAGCTACATTTAAAAACGTTTTTCAACGTGAACGAACGTGGTTCTTACTATTCGTATCGCGCGCAAGCTAGACGACTTTCCAGCCTTGCGAACAAGCCGGTTTTCAAACAGGCTAGAGTACCATAGATCACAAAGTTTATGCGGGTAGTGATCATCAAGCTTTATTCTGGGAGGTGTCCAGCCAACGAGCTAAGCGTCACAAAGAGGAAATAAAGCCGATTGGATGAGGGTGGAGAATTAGCACCTTTGATCCTGATATTCAAGCAGTTACTAGAAGATCATCCTATCCAATCAAATGATCCATCAGAAAAGGCTTCGGGCACTATTAAAAAACTGCATGTGATGCAACAATACCAAGGCAACGAAATAAAAGCCTGCTACCACCTGTTTAATGGTGGAATGACAATATTGTTCAGCTGCGGGAAATATGTATTCGCGCCAGAAGGCGCTCTCAAAGATGTAAGAAGACACCACATTTTGAGGAACTATATAAAACATATACAGAGACACGCTCAACGCAAAGCAATCAAAGAGAGTAAAGAACCTTGTGGAGTAAAATGCTTGAAGACATAGAAAGTGACCCTTGGAGTAGACCTTATAAGGAAGTCAGGAAAAAATTAAAAAAACATCGTATATTATCCCAACGAACCCGATCGTGATGAAAGAAATAGTTACTGTTCTTTTTCCACAGCAAGCAAAGGTCAAGCATGGTCCTGCATCCTAATGAGTTGATACCACCGATATCGCAAAAAGAGGTAATGATTGCTTGTAATAGGATACGAAATACTAAAGCACCTGGATTGGACGGCATCCCCAATGTAGCGTTTTAAACTAAACTAAATCTAAAACTTTCGTAAACACCTACAAAAAACACCTGCTTGCCTCCAAAAAAGTAAATTTCCGACAATCTGGAAACGACAAAAACTTGTGCTCCTCCCTAAAGCGAACAGACCTCTAAATGACCCATCATCATATCGAACCGCTTCTATCAGGATATCAATACGGGCTTAGAAAAGGAAATCGACCATAGAAGCTATTAATCATGTGTTGAATACTGTTACGAAGGCAATATCAGGGACTAGGTGGAAGAGAGTTCCTAAGAAGTACTGCCTCGTCGCAATCCTTGATATTAAAAATACATTCAAAACAGCAAAATGGGATGTCATAATGAATGCTCTCTTAAAAATGCTTTGTTAAAAAAGGTGCCAGCTTATGACTACTATCATGCAACATTATAGCTAGCTACTTTGCGGACAGAGTACTCATATATAATTCGAACGATGGACCAAAAAGATATACAATTACTGGGGGAGTACCACAAGGCTCCGTACTAGGTCCCCTTTTATGGAATGTTATGTATGACGGATTGCCCAAGTGTGAAGTCCCGTGCGAAGCTAGACTGGTTGCATTTGCCGACGATCTAACAGTGATCGTGGTAGCCAAACACTTAGAAGAAGTGAACTGGACTTTCGACAAAACTTTCCAAATATTTCGACGCTGGATGGATCTAGCTGGACTACAGCTAGCGGAACATAAAACGGAGGCCCTACTCATCACCAGTAGGAAACAAACAGAAACAACTTCACTCAGAGTCGACAACTAGAAGCAGCATACGCCGATGCATGCCGATGGATTCGCGTACTAACCTCCAAAAGCATGTAGAACATGCTGCGGCGAAAGGAACAGTAATCTCGACAACCTTGGCTCGACTTATGCCCAAAGTTGAAAGGCCTAAGCAAAATAGAAGGAGGCTATTAGCGTCAGTAGTCACATCAGTTCTCCTATACGGCGCCCCACTCTGGTCTGATGCACTAAAGAAACAAGTAGCAATTCGCCAGATAGTCTCAGTGTATAGGATGAGTGCATTCAGAGTAGCTAGCGCGTTTCGTACAGTCTCTATGGAAGCAGTATGCGTGATACCCGGGATGGTTCGTCTAGAAATACTGACTGAGGAACGGATGAATCTGCACCGGTGCAAAAAGTAAAAAAGAGGTGAAAAAAATGAAAGACGAAAGAGCATTAAGAGGTGGCAGCTGATGTGTGACACCTCAAACAAAGAAAGATGGACCTATCGTCTATGACCGAAGATCGAACTATGGCACAACCGCAAGCACGGTGAGACAAATCACCCAGATGCTTTCTGGTCACGGTGGCTACCGAGATTACTTGCACCGCTTTAAGCACGAGGATTCTCCAGAATGCCCAAGCTGCAATGGTAAGCGCGAAAATGCTGAGCATGTATTCTTTGAATGTCCAACCTACAAAGAAGACCCAGATGGCTGGTATGGTAAAGTTGGCAGACAAATGTATCCTGAAAACATGGTCGAAATAATACTTTCAGATATATCTGTCTGGGAAGCAACAAGTGAATTTGCCATGAATGTCTTAAAAGATCTACGTTGGAAAGAACAGGCGCGGAAAGTGTAATAAAATAAAACCCATCATGAGATAGCTTTTGCTAATCATCCCCCCGTGAAGTAATGTCATGCCATAATGTCATGCCGCGGTCATGCCACGGGGAGATGGACGTTAAGAAGTCTGAGGGTTTTTATAATGTTTTTGCGATTAAACGTTAATTTAGGGCTAATACGGGATTATAAATAAAAACACTGACAAGAGTATTGACGTCTGGTAGAGTTAGTGCGTCTCGGTTCAGACTAAATCACCCACTGAGTCCACGTCAATGAAATGAATTATTTTATCCTTTTTTATACAAATTCAAACTTTACCATTCCAGATTATCAAGAGCCGTATGCTATAGTGGTGCTCCTACAGAACGACCTGGTGGTGATCGACCTTCTGTCTCCCGGGTACCCCTGCTTCGAGAACCCATACCCGATGGACATACACGAATCTCCCGTCACATGCTGTTGTTACTTTGCAGACTGTCCTTCGGATCTGGTGAGAAAATAAATACATCGCACTATCACTTAGTAAATGTCGATAACTAAAAATGTCTTCATGATAAATCTAGTGGGTTTATTTTTTCTAATCTGTTTTATGAGTGATGTAATAAAGCAAAGGTGTATGCAGAGAAGAAAGAGGCATAAAAAGACTGTAGCAATTGGTGTTGCACTCTCTCTCTCTAATTTCCGTGGATGTTTATAAAAGGAGAAAATATAGAATATTAAGGATATTTTTCAATGCAGTATTTCGAATAGCTTACGGTCTATAATTGTTCACGGACAATAACGAAAAGAGAAACTTCATAATAATAATACATGTTCATGTAATATTTAACTTGTCACATCAGATTCCGGCATTTTACTCTGTGGGTCGGCAAGGCAGCAAGAAAGCGACGGGATTCAGCGAGAAGCTGTGGCCCATCAACGGCGGCGAGTGGGCGCCGGCGTCGTGCTCCTACAGCGAAATTATACTTACAGGGTAAATTGTATTTTTTCTATAGTCTACTTAAAGGATATTTGCTCCATTTTTATATTTACTCTTAATTTTAATCATAAAATATAGCAGATTATAAAAAACAGTCAATATTAAAGATGCAGGCTTAAGTTCAATATTGTAGCACAATTGAACAACATATTGGTTGTGGATTCGATCTTAGGATCGAATCCACAATCGGAAAAAAAATCCTTCGATTAATTATACACTAGATAAAAGATTGCACACAAATACGGCTTAAGAATATGGCACCAGTTAATATAAACAGCAATTCAAAACATTATCTGTGTGTAATATGACATAAGATCATTTTAATAAAATCCAACCTTATAGCAGTGCGTTAAAGCTTAGTTTAGTATGGTGCGTAATGGACATAAAACATATTACTCCTAAACTATCTATCAATTTTTTCTTTGAACTGTTTTAAACACTCTGCGATTAACGTGGTTTTCCCATAGACACCACGAAATATAAAATTCGGCTTATTACCACTGATTTTTAATTTGAGCATCGCGGCTTTCAGTACCTTATCGTAATGAGCTTACGCGTCGGCGTAGAGCATACACTATCACCCAACCAACCAATTGTCTTAACAATTGGTCACAGAAAGCTCAAGGGTGCCATATAAAGGGAGAAAAGTGTCCACGAGACTACGGCGTCAACGTTAAGACTATGTTAGACTACCATCTTAGTAAAATGGTTATATTTGAATACTGTCTCTATTTTCGATAATGTGTGTTTTTTGTATTATTTGCTATTTGCTTAGTTTTTTAGAATTTCATTTAACTTACATAGATTAAATATTCATAATAATATTAAACATAAAAATATAAAATTTGGCTTGTAAAGAATAGTCAAGACTAGATTGGCAATAGGTTGACAAGTTTTGTAAATTTACTAAAAAAAGTATTTTATTTTAAGTAAATTTACAAAAATGGTCACCTAGGTAAAAACTACATTTATTGCTACAAAAAGTCTTAACTCTCGGACAGTTTCATATCAAAGGGATGCATAGATGCATTGAAGTATAAAGTATAACAAAATCAAATAAGCACACAATTTTTTTGTGCTCTTATTTCTCGGGCCGTTTATTACACCAGGGCTTGAAATAGCGTTAAAACCTTGGTATCGCTACGCCAGGTATCGATACTTGATAAATAGCGATAGCATATTTATCTTTATATTTAGATACTTTTATCGTTAAGTACAGTGAACATTAATTCTATGGTATCGCTAGGTATCGTTAAAATGGTATCGTAAAGAGGTAGTTTCGCAACCCTCGCTCTCGTGCAATCACAAAAATATGCTCCTCGTCGGTCGCCAGGCGGTTGGCGGGGAGAGAACGGCAACGTCGCATTAAGTAACAAAGTAAAAGGATATCGGAATATCAAGAAGGAGTTTCTAAGAAGCTAGCTAGCAGTGAATCAGGAAATGAAAATATTGAAGTATGCTGGCAGAAGTTTAGGAATTGTATGAAGGATGCAGCGACGCGATCGGAATGCGAGTTGCAGGCTTTGGTCACCTCTCTGAAAGAAGGGTGTGAAAACAATGGTCTAAGCCTGAATTCGAGTAAGACAAAGGTTCTGGTATTTGGAAGAAATGAAGAGAGGACGGAATGCAATGTCAGTGTGAATAGTTACATATTAGAACAATTGAATGAGGTGGTATACTTGGGAAGTGTGTTCAGTAGAGATAGAAGATACGAGATGGATGTGGAAAGGTGTAATGCCGGTAACAGGGTTAACGAAACTTCACAGCTGGTCAGCACGTCGAACTAATGAGTGATGAAAGAATGGCAAAAAAGATTTATGATGGAAAAGTGAGAGGAATGGGAGGTAGGAGGAGACTTCGGCTGACCTTCGAAAACACAGTATCAAAGATACTGGTGGAAGGTTACGTAAAAAGCATGAGAGCCCCCCGAAGGGCGTGTATGAAGAGGTTGATTACAGTGGACGAGGCGAAAGAGGTGTGTAGAGACCGTAGCGTTGGGCGCTCCGTTCTCTCTGTCTACCGCGCTAGGGATAACGCGTGAAGTTAAAGTAAGTAGGATAAATTAAAGTAAAATAATAAATTTTACCGCTACTTACGAAGTAACACTAAATTTTACGTTTAGATTTAACGCAATATTAACCTCATTATTATGATAATATTCCGTTAAGATACCAAGTATCGATACCAAATTGTAACAATCAAAATCAAACAATTAAGTATCTGTATGGAATTACCGGTAATTAACGTTAATTTTGAATGTGAATTGGTAACGTTAACAAGCCATGTATTAGACCTTAATCCTTCATATAAATGTATAATTGATCGAAGTTATTTTCATATTGCGATACACAACTCAAGATGTCTCAAAATCGAGCAGAAAGCAAAAAAACGTTATGGTTCTCTTTGATGCTGTGTGGTAAATTTTTGTTTGCTTTTAATGTTAGATTAGAGTTTTGTTTGCTTTTAATGTTAGATTTTTCTTAATGTTTAATTATTTAATGTTTCAGACATGCCGACGGTAGTGTAAAGTTTTGGGACGCGAGCGCAGGGACATTACAGATTTTATACAAATTAAAATGTTCTAAGGGTGAGTTGATATTCAATATATTATTTTTTATAAATTTTAAATTTAATTATTGAAAGCTCAAGATCACTGCAAAAGTTCAACTTAAAAAGATATATTTATTTTTCACATATGCTTTAATTAGCATACTTTTTATAAAGAAAATATTATAAGATTAATATCAACTTTTAAAATCCTAAAACTGCGCTATATCATTCATGCAAACCTTATGGATGGGACCCGCAGTATTCGAAAGGCGCGTGGGCGGCGCAGGGTCCGCAAGCGGCGTGTTGGGCACGAGCAGCATGAGCGTGGAGGAGGAGGCACCGCTGGCGGTGCAGCAGGCGGCGTTGTGCGCCGAGTCGCGGCGCCTATGTGTTGCGCTGCCGCACGGACACGTGGTGCTGTTCAAGTTCCGAAAAAGTGAGGTGCACGCCGAGACGCATGTGAGTATATATACACCTATTGGTCGATCGAGATACGTTTTTCAATTCATCCATTTAAATATCCTGTAAATCCTTCGTTTTAGTTTTGGAGGCGCAAGGGTGTGACTGTAATGTGACGGTTGTGAGTTTGATCCTCATTCTGGGGAATGAACTACTATTTATTAATATTTTCATTTCTTCGCTTTGGCACCAAGGCAAAAAAAGCCCAGCATTAAGTTTCGCCACTCTACACGAAATTCCTAGAAAAAATTGGTGAAAAGTGGGGTGTAAAATAATATACGTTATAATATAAATACTGCCTAAAGAGTGCTTATTTTTTTTATAAAAAACAAATTTTAAGCGAAGAGAAAACCAACAAATATAACATTCATGATATATTTTGATAATTTTCGTTATTGTAATTTCTAGGTTGTGGAAATTCCGGTAATAACAGACGCAGTGGAAGAAGAGACTTCACCTGAAGTGGAGAGCAGTCGCTCCGCTTCCTTCAGCAGGGCAGGCGATAGCATCGAGGGTGATGGCAGGAGGGTAAGCATGCTATCATGTGAACTTTTGGTTCTGGTCAACCTGGTAATTACAACACAAAATAGACATTTAAAATGAATACACTACGCCACTCAACACGCAATATCTCTAAAAATTCGGTGAATATATAAAATCAGAAAGTGGGGAACGGAGTGTTTTAAAATTGGGTTCCTTCTGCCTATCCTGCTATATGCAGGATACAGCTTGAAGTTGGTTTAATTTTTGTTTTGACAATATTTAGCTATAATATTAGCTACAATGCCACTTCTAAGTTAAACACACAAAAATATTTCTTTCTTTTGTTTATATATATATATATATATATATATATATATATATATATATATATATATATATATATATATATATTTAATGTGTTTTTACTTATAGATATATAAGTTTGTACTTTATAAAAAGATGCGTGAATTTAATTTTTTAAAATTTAAGGGAGGATCCTTACATTAGTTCTAAATAATCATTTCATTTGGACACTTTACCAGAAAACCACCAAGCGCCTTTTTTAGCCATAAGTGTCTTCCTCATTTAATAAAGAAAACAGTTCTTCAATCCAATTTTGAGACATTTTATATTGATTAGTAAAAGTCAACGCTACAATTAATCTTACCAAACGGGCTAACGTAAATAATTTTCAAATATTTATTTGCCATCGCATGTCGTAGGCGGGGGGCGCGTGGCGCGTGCGCGGTTGCGCGGGCACGGGCGGCGCGCGGCGTGCGGCCGGTTTCCAGGCCGCGCTGGTGGCGCTGCAGCAGGGCGCGCCACACCCGGTCACTGCGCTCACGCTCAACTCCTCTTACGGCCTGTGAGTGATGACACCATATTTATATTGAACCCAAGATATTTCAAAATTTTACTTGAATGACTTCTTCTTGATTTGTTAATTTGTATTCAACAAAAAATTTTAAGCTAAAAATTATACAGTAACAACGCATAACCTGGTCACTGCACTGCAATCACGCGCGATCTTTCTTGAGACTTAACCTCACAATATAAAAAAAAAACTTACAATATTTAAAAATTCAGAATCTGGTTCCGCCTCGATGAGATTGTTGTTTCGCAGAGACACTGTTATCTGCATCTACAGGCACTAACTTTGTAAGGTGGACTACGAGGACCTTATCTCAAAAGATATCATGGCTCAAATGATAGTCAGGCAGGACCGTCCCCCTTCACCTCTGCAGTTTCTCATCGTTCTGATTAGCATCATGCAAAGAACAAATGACAGAAAGCGCCGTGGTATATACTGGGAGTTGACAGAAACCTTGGACGACTTTGGACTTAGCTAATGATCTGTTCAGCGACAAACACCTCGAGATGCAAGCCAAACTGCTAGGTCTACAGCGTACTAGACTGAAATAATGACTCTCTCTCTGATTGATAACTCGGCTTGAGAATGAAATTAAAAATGTGCAAATTGTTGATTTGTAAATAAAGTCCTAGAGAAATTATTGCACCGGATCTTCTCAGGTCTGAGATAGTAACATTAATGATATAGGGGTAAATTGTTTGACGATCAAAAAATTAAACATATAACTTTTTATTTTGAATAAAATTATTTGATTTGACCACTATTGCTATTGCTTGGAAACTATAAAGCGACTGCAGTGGTTAAGATGCCTTGGTGACACTGCCGTGTCGGAAACTGAAAGAAAAGAAGAAGAAGACATCACTTCTAGGCTAACCTAAGCTCGGGCGACCTTCGAGCAATTGCAGCATGTGTGGCGGTAGAGACTGTCACACACGCCGTTGACCCGTGGAGAAAAATTAAAAATATTTCGTTCTAAAGTTAATATTCCGTTGTACGGGTGCGAGACTTGGAGGATAAAATATGTCACGCAGCCAGGTCTTCCTTGGCCGATGTCAAACATATCCTCGGTATCTATTGTCCCAATAAAATCTCCAAGGAAGAACTGTGGTATCTGTACTCAGAGACGCCGATCGGTCTCAAAATAAAGCGCCACAAGTGAGTATGGGTTAGGCATTTCGTAAGAAGAACGTCATGCACGATCTAGTGTTGAGCCACTCCGTTCCCATCAAGACACTTCCGTTCCCCACTTACCACCGAAATCTGTAGGCATTGCGTGTTGACTGGCAAAATTAACACCGCTTTACCAGAGCTAGGAAAATAAATATTTAATTTGCTCGCATGAGACTCGAACTCACAACCTGTTGCGCTTATAGACGCACGTTTCTGCTCCTGCGCCATGACATTCCTCCTATTTCATATTTTTAGGCCTTTATATTTTTAGTTACATTTCTCATGGGACCTTAAGTGCCAAGTGAGATAGAGAGTGTCTTTTAACGCAATTCGGTTCGGGCGTAAGCGGCGTTCATGGACTTCTATAGAGACGCTACTGCGGTTTTGGCTAATCCATAAGTGTGAGCATACCATAGAACAAATCTAACTTTTTATCAAGTATATATTTACCGACTGTACTGTGGTAGTGGTGAGAAAGAAATAATACCTTATCCCAGTTAAACTGACAAATCGAGATTCCCGGACCAAAAATGGGTCTTTAAAATGCCGTTTATGAGTCTTCCAATATCCTGGATTTTTGATATTTAAATTTTTTACTAATATAAAAGTTAACACTAATTAAAACATGCCTGGTTTTTAAGTCACGCTTTAAGATATACGAGGTGTGTTCAAAAAGTAAGGTGACTTTTCAAATTTGGCGGGCAACGTACTTTCGATTACCGATTTTTTTATTTTGTTATGTTGGTACACTCTTCCCGAACATCTGTACCAAGTTTCAAGTGTATAGCATATTTTGTTTGGTTGGGAGAGGCGTAAAGGTTATAACTGTTTTGCGTGCTCGGCGATTTCTTGCTATCGAAAAATATGGATCAAAGGATTTGCATCAAATTTTGTGTAAAAAATAAAATAAAGTGCTCCGAAACACTTAAAATGTTGACAGTGGCATACGGTGA
>DWGR01002399.1:0-13758 GCA_018247715.1 Heliconius burneyi
TTTCACACGCACGTAGAACAGACAGTCTACCAATTTATTGACGTATTGTTAAATTTGGATTTAGAATTTTTCTTTTTTTTGTACATATTGTAAAATCAAACATCGTGCTTTTTTCAACTTAAATATATTATATTTATATAGGAAAAACACACAAAATTCGTTGATCTGTTTTAAATTAAATATATTTAATAAGTATGTGATATCAAGCAAGTATGACTTACTAATGCAATCGCGAAACATTTTTGATACAAATATATAAAATATTGCCTTTACAATGTACATAGATATCTTTTATATATTTGATAAAAATATATTTTAAACCACAAATAATTAATAATTTACATATATTTGAAACAACAAAGTATAACAAATACGAAATAAGGATTTAGTTTTTACAGTGAAAGCGCTTCAGCACAACTCATATTTCAATACGGAAAGCTTAAACTTTGGAAAGTTGTATTTTGTTCCCACAAAATATGGATATTGCTCGCGAAATTACAATAAATGCAAGCTTGCCATGTTTGTGATTCACTGCGGCTGCAAGAAAACTACGATCCATGAATATCTTGGAAGGAAGCTTAAATTTTAAAATGAAATTTAAAACTTTTCATGAAGTAAAAAAATGTAGTCCCGTTGAATAATAAAATTTAAGGATTAGGTACAATGACTGTCGTGGCGCAGCGGCACAAGGGTGTGAAAGTAACGCGACGGTTGTGGGTTCGATCCCCACTCGAGGAAGTCAAATATTTATTGACGTTTACATTTTCATTTATCCGCACTGGTGTCGAGGCAAAAGCGCGGCGTTGAGCTCTGCCATTCAACACGCAATGCCTCCAGAATTCGGCATTAAGTGAGAAACGGAATGTCTTAACACTAGGTTCCCTCTGCCTACCCTGCTGTGTGCGGGATACAGCGTGAAGCTGATTGATTGATTTAAATATTTTTATTTCTTCGCACTGGTATCAATCCAAACGCGCGACGTTGAATTCTGCCACTCAGCGCGTAATGCCTCGAAAGCTATACCGGACAAAATTTTTCCGGGAAACAAACTCGAAATTAATAACAATATCTCTGTGAACGTTATAACACACTTACTTCAATAAAGAGTTGCTCTTGAAACACTTACATGCCAAATGAATAAATGAAACGAGTGTTATATATATATATATATATATATATATATATATATATATATATATATATATATACATATAACACTCGTATATATACTTTATATATAATAAAATCGTAACTGATCGGTGTCTATACATAGATGATATATGAGAAAAGTTGTATTTAACAATGTATATTGATTATAGTTAAACCCAAAAACATCATTATTTTTAACTTTTTTGTCTGTTTATCTGTGCATTAGATCCCGTAATCTAGAAGACGTAGAAACGGCTAGAAGACGTAGAAACGGCTAAAATTGAAAATTGCTATTAAATAACTGTTTTATTGAATGAACTGAAGCTCTTAATGTAAAGATATTATAATTTTATTAGAACAGGTTAGTAAATAAATACTTGTGTAGTTCTAACAGACGTGCGGGTCTCTAGTTTAAAATACAAGGTGTCTCTAAAGAAATTTTATATTTATAAATATCATTAAATAAAACTAAGTTTATTAGTAGTATGTTTATTTGTTTGTAAGAAATAGACTTTGGGAATTTATTTTTTAAAAATAATGTCATTCAAATGTTTCACCCTCGCGTTCACGGCACTCATTCAACCTAACGCTAAAATTTCTTATTACGGCTTGGCAAGTACGCTCAGTGATGGCTTCCATTTCGTGGCGAATATTTTGTTTTGATTGCGCCAGAGTTTATGTACGTACACTTTATATTTAAGGAAACCCCACAGGAAAAAGTCCATCGGAGTTAAATCAGGACTGCGTGGAGGCCAATTTATGTCCCCTCTTCTGGAGATTAATTTCCCTAAATTAATTAAAAAAATCTCACGAACTCGTGGTAGAGACACATTAGACGTGTGCGACGTCGCTCCATCCTGCTATGACTATATCCTTTGACTATAGCCAGGAGAATTCTACAGTGTAGGCAACAAAAAATCATCTAACATCTTCACATAACGTTCTGAGTTAACTGTAAGTGCACGTCCTCCAGCGTCTTCAAAAAGGTATGGGCCGATTATTCCTTGCGACGACATTGCAGCCCATACGGTTACTTTTGGCGAATGAAGAAGTCTCTGATGCTTGCGTTTCGGATTAGTTGTACTCCAATAGCGACAGTTTTGCTTGTTAACGTGCCCATTCAGATGAAAATGAGCTTCATCAGAGAATATGATGTTGGTGAACGTTTGTAATCTCTCAGATATCTCGTTTACGAATTCTAGTCTTTGAATAGAATCCTGGGGCTTCAACTTCTGCATCAATTGAATTTTATAGGGTTGCAGCTTTAGATCTTTGCGTAAAATGCGTTGAAGCGATGATCTTTGCACGATCAAAGCACTTGCACGCTTCCGAATTGAGAGGTCAGGATCAACACAAACACACTGATTGACTCGTTCTACGTTTTCAGCTGTCCTTGATAACCTTGGCCGTCCAGATTTTAGTTTATCTAAAGTTGAGCCAGTCTCTTCAAACTTCTTTACCCAATTCGGAATGAGAGGTATGCTTGGCGCATCATTTAAGTGACGAAATTCACGAATGTTGCAAAAATTTCGTCGCGCTATAGTCGCAGAATTACCGTTTTTGTAAAATTCACGAACGCACAACGCGCGATCCGCTCCCGAGAAACGCTCCATAGCGTCTGAATTCCGAAAAGCCAGGCTATCGAATGACATAACCCCCGTGTCTCTCTAATGCATTGCGTTCACGCAGCAAACTGATCAAATATATAATTTCTTTTAAGACATGTTGTATATTGTAAAGAGTTCTCTTTATAAAAGGGTTATAGATAACAATGGAACGCAATGAAATATTTTTTATGCATTGATATTATTTGCACTCATTTTTTCTCAATTGTACAAAGTGCGTAAGTTTATTATCTGCCATATAGAATATATTATTAATTAATTCTGTAAATTGAGGCCATCTCGTGATCGATATAGGACAGTGGCGCTTGTGGTTGCTGTGCGGGTTGGATTCGGTATTTAATTCCGCCACTCAAATCGTATGCAAAGTAGTAACAGAGTATCCAAAACTAAATTGTCTCTGGATAAAGGTAGAAACTAAAAAAAATCATTGAGGTATAGATATTTCATTGAGAAAAAGCTAGGAAAAGAGGAAATACCTATATTTTAATTAATATAGGTTTATTTCTTATTAATTTCTTCTTGATTACATTAAGAATAAATTTAATATGTTGAGAACAAAGATGTTTATAAAAAGAACAATGACATGAATTTTAAAATCGGACACATAATTATTGTGTTCAGATACTTACAGTCAGATGATTCTCAGGTCTTAAAAGCACCAAGAAACTTTTTATTATAGGTTTAAGTGAAAGAACTGTCTCTCATCACCCTTTATAGAAGTGGTTGTAATCATCAAAGAATTTAGTCCTCTTCACTGCATTTACTCTTACGGAATAATAAAAGTATAGGTTAAAACAAAATTCAAGTAAATACTGAAGACATTTTGTAATCAAATGCAATGGACCAGAAACATGAATCGCAAACTAAAAGGCGCTACGGCCATCGAGATCAAACGAATCGGACATCTTGGCATTAACGAATACAGATTCTACGTAGAAAATGTGAGGTTCTTCATTTTGTTCTATTGTCAAGTTCTGTATGGACTAAACGAAATAAAGGTGTTATTTGTGAAAGAAATAGTGAGGAACGCTATGATAACTGATATATTTCAATATTCACAATGAAAATGAAAATATTTACTTACGTTTATATTTCCATTTCTTCGCTCTGGTGTCGGGACAAAGCGCGGCGTTGATTTGAGCCACTCAACACGCAATGCCTCCAGGATTCGGCAGAAAGTGGGCAACGCAGTGTCTTAACACTGGGTTCGTGAAGCTGATTCAATTAATTTTTTTATACATACATAAGATTTGAGGCTCTGATTAGGCTAAGTAAGGTATGATTGTAAGAGCAATAGTTGCTGGTTTGATCTCCACTGAGGAAACAAATTACATGTTATTTCTGTGTTTGAGCAATTGAATCTATACCTTTTCTTATAGTTAAAGATATCTTGAATCTGAAGTAAGCTACTTAACTCAATATAGCATTCACTAAGCAAATATCAATAACAATTTTACCTATTATCATTGAAGTTATCATAAGCACCTAAGCCAAACCAGTTCTGTTCTGTTCTTTTATTATGGTATTCCGACAAGTCGAATCAAGCACTTTACTTTCTTTTATACGTCATAGAATATGTCATCTACATATAAACATTTCATAGTAAAGTATATATATATGAAAACTTATCACGCTAAGATCTTACGGTTATTCCCCGACAGTGTCACGTAACCGGTGTTTTATCAAGTGATGACAGCGAACACGTTTTGTCCATATATCTAATGTAGTAATAGGTGAATAAAAGTTTGAGATCTACCACAATATACGCTATTTTTTTACTCATTTTTTTTATTAATATTACATATAATATTCAGTAACAAAATATTTTATTGAACCATCATTGAGACAATTTATCAATTTTCTCTTTATTTTAAAATGAAAATTTCTTTAGGCATCATTTTCAGTGTAATATCGAGTATTTTTACAAATAGAATAATCAGAAAGAAAAATAGTAGGAAGTGATTACAGAACTGTAACGAAATGTAACTTTAAGACACATATGTGCATATATAGAAATCAGAAAAACCGAAAAGATATTTTTACAGGATTACCATAATACATACCATGAGGCCGTCATAGCATAGCGGCACAAGGGTGTGACTTCATGCGCTGCAAAATCGACTGATTGTGGGTTCGATCCCCACTCGAAGAAGTGAAATATTTATATACGTTTATGTTTCCATTTTCTTCGCTCTGGTGTCGAGGCAAAGCGCGGCGTTGAGTTCTGCCACTCAGCACGCAATGCCTCCAGAACTCGGCAGAAAGTGGGGAATGGAGTGCCTTAACACTAGGTTCCCTCTGTCTACCCTGCTGTATGCGGGATAGCGTGAAGCAAAAAAACTCATAATACATAATTTAAGGTAAAAAGGTTCTATAATAATTACACATCGCTTAGATGTTTAACATTTTTTCATAGCGACCACTAGACGGCGAGTCGACAGAGACGTACAAATTATACTCCCAAATTCAAAGGTCACCAACTGCTACATATTAATGAAACATGGTATACAATATGCCGATGTTTTTATTTTGTACCTGGACAGCTTTTAATTTAATTAAGGGTTATTCGTTTCACGATTTTTTTTGTGACTTTTTTGATATTTGTATGTACTAGCTTTTAGGTGTTCCAGTCTGTACTCTAAAAAAAAAGATAACAAAATGTAAATATTTTCATTGACATTAGTACAAAATATGATAAAAGTAAGAAACAAATACAAAATTGCTGACCTTCGAAATAACACAATTTTATGACAGAATTTCCTTCGTAAAGAAATAGAAAATGGCAGTCGCAAATGGCCAGTCGTGGCGCAGTGGCACAAGCATGTGACTGTAAACGTGACAGGTTGTGAGTTTGACTCCCACTCGAGGAAATGAAATATTTAATATGTTCATTTTCTCGCTGTATTAACAAGATAAAACGCGGCGAGGAGTTCCGCCACTTATCACGCATTGTTTCGAAAATTTGACGGACAGTGGCAATAATAACGAAAGCTGAAGCTGAATATTAAATTATGGCGACGACCGCTCTCTCATGAGCGTAACGACTGACAAGAAGAGGGCACCAGAGTAACTTAACACTAGGTTCCCTCTACATACCCTGCTAAAGTCCCTTCGTCCCACTATGAAGCTAAAACTATATATGCAGCTGTACCTTATTCATATAGAACACTATCAAAAAACGATCAATAACCAAGGCTGTTAGTGGGAAGTTATTTCAGTTGATTTCAGCCTCCACTTTTTCGGCGGTCCCTTCAAATGGGCTACAACTGACGCAGCTAATTTTCCGGCACAAATAAAGGGAAGACCAACACACTGTGCAGAAATAACTCTGTAACATACACAATACCTACTTGTTTGAGTCGTATGAGTATTTCCATTAGCACATATTGTTATGTTCTTACATAAATTATTTTTAGAAACTTGTGACTGTAAACGCACCGGTTGTCTTTGCCATTTAGGTTTTTTAGATGTTTGTGGTTTAGTTTTCGATTCCCATTTGAGGGACTTAATTATTTAATTATGTTCCGCCATTCAACATGCAATGCCTTAAAAATTCGGTGATAAGTGGGTAATAGAGTATACTCTTACTTAACTGGGCCTAGGCCCAGCCTACTCTGTGATGTAAAGCTAAAAAATTAAAAATATTATTTTGTAAAAAAAATGTTATATATACAGTGCTACCGTAAATGCCTGAAGTTTTGTAAATTCCAGACTTATAAATAAGTAAGCTAAGTTTCTTAACAAACAATAGGTAAAAAATATATTGGACAATGGAGAACGGAGTGTCTGCTGGTGCAGAGTAAGAGTAAGAAAGTAGTGTTAAGCTGCTGTAAGTAAATTTTCTAAAATATTCGAATTTACTGAGATTCCTTTGAAGAATTAGAATTTTACTAAGGTTATAAATAGATTTACACTTGAATATTTAAAGTGAATTTTTGAATTGAATATGCATTAACAATACTTTTATATAATGTATATTGAGTACTAGGAAATATGCATCAGGAAAGAAATAATTGTATATGTATGTAGTAATTGTATTGTTGTGTGTGTTTTTAGCTATTTCAAAATATGAAAAAATAAAGTAAAAGGATAAAAAAATCAATATATTGAAAGGAAAGACCCTGTTGAACTGTGTCCAACAGAGAATTGAGTTTTTACGAAATCGTTTCTTGATGACACGCGATCAACTGGAATATTGGAAAAGTTACGGAACCAATAAAACTTCGTAATTCTTATAATTTTAAGTGCAAATAATTGAATTGTTTCTCATGCCTCTCTTAAATATTGTATTTAAGTCCGTAATAGTTAAGAAAGGCTTACTTTTGCTGTTACAAATTACAATATATTTGGTCAAAATATTTAGAGTCATTATGGGAAGTTGTGGCTGTAAGGGGTCGTGGGTGCGATCCATACTGGGGAATTTATTTTCTCCACTCTGGAAACAAAAACTCGATATTAAGTTAATTTTTCTCTGTTTACTCTGGTATTTAAGATAAAGTGTGAAATTTCAGAGTCAAAATATACCGTCAATTTACCAAGGTACTTTAGTTTCTTATTTAAGTACGCTTGTTTAACTACCTCGCTATCCTTATCAAGAGGAAAGTGGGTTGGTACTCTTAAGATAATAGATAAATAGATATGTAGACTAGCATAAATGAAGCCAATAATGAGAATCCTTATATATTCGAGTGAAAAGTGAAAAACGGAGTGTATTGACACTAAATTCTATTCCAGATCTGTCGTATCCTGCTTAGAAAAATAAAAAATATATTAATAAGCGGATTTAATAAATGATGTGGGCTTAACTTTTATTATAAAAAATAAACATATATTTTTATAACTACTTATCCGTATTATTTCAAGCATATTTCACCTTTGTACAATTTTTATATCAACTATTGAGCCTTAATTGGACTATGTCCACTGTGTGTAACATGTAAATAAAACAAAACATTTTTACATTTTTTTTTACTAAATTTTAAGTTATTTTTGGATTAATATTTTATTATAAAAAATCTAAATGTATTATTCGTAATGCTGGTATCCGTCAAAACTTAGTAATTATATTAAGAAAAACAGTAATAGAGTTACTATGGTATTTACTGAAAATCTTTTGACTTCAATTTTCATAATTCTCATGAATAAATATAAAAAATAAATAGATGAAACAAATTCGCTTCACGCTGTATCATGCACACAGCAGGGTGGGCAGAGGAAACCTAGTGTTAAGACACTCCGTTCCCCACTTTCTGTCGAATTCAGGGAGGCAATGCGTGTTGAGTGGCAGAACTCAACGCCACGCTTTGCTTCGACACCAAAGCGAAGAAATGGAAATGTAAACGTAAATAAATATTTCACTTCCTCTAATGGGGATCGAACCCACAACCATTGCGTTACAGTCACAACCTTATGTCGCTGCGCCATGACGGCCTACAAATAATAAAAAATAGTTCAGAAATTACATGTAATAGAAAAAAAATATATATTTTGTTTATTATAAACATAATTTATTATAATTCACAATAGTATTTAATTCACAACAAACCGACAAATGAATAGAATATGAGATAGAGTAATCTCATCCATTCGCACTCGACAATAATATGTAATTTTGGGAGCCAAACAGATTTCACTGGCCACAATTAGAATATTGATATGTAGTTTTATAATAATATTTAGAAGTGTCATACCGTTTTTATGTATTTTTCAATATTTTTTTGTAATTTTCCACTCTGCCTCCAGACTTAAATTTATATAAATAATTCTTAATTCAATAAATAAAATAAACAAAATTAAAACTTTATCTACAAAGATCTGGGTAGGTAGGTAGGTTTATATTTATCAATCATCACCTAGTCACCGTATCTTCATGTATGGAGAATGAAAGTATTTTGGCCATATTTATCCATCGAGGCGCAATGGGCCAGCAGTCACGCTTTTAATAAATAGTTGGCGATCGATCTTCACTCAGAAGAATGTTTATTTTCAACGCTTTGTAACTCAGTTATTCATACTCCATTTATTTTTTCTACACTGACGCCAAGGAAGACGCTATCAGCAGGTTCATTCGCTGGGCAAATGAAGGTTCCATGTCTGATATAGTGGAACACAATACCAAGATGGCTATTTCCTACAGAGATGAGGAGGCTTTAAAATTATTGCACATCCTACACCATTTTATTGATCATCGACCACACAAACCCGAATATTGATACAAAGGAGCATAGAAAAATCGTTCATTAAACAAATAGGGAACAAAATAATTTGCATTTGGTTTTCTATCTCTTATTCTATTCTATTCTCCTATTTTGCCTTGCGCGAAGAAAGAGTCAAAACACTCTTGATGCCATTTTTATTAATTTTGTTTCCAAACCACTAAAAACATAAGCCGATTTACAGTACGCTTCATTTGATATAAACTGAAGTGGAGCAATTTATGATAAATAATATATCAGCTATAATATATGAGAGTAAAAGGAATTAATAGAAATATTGTTAACACTTAGTAATAATAATGATCTCATTGTTCGCTTTGTTTCATTTCTTGTTATATTCAGGTTCATTCACGTTGTTGGTTCGATTCCCAGACGGAAGAATAAAATATTTTATATTATCATTGCCTCGCTCTGGTAACAAGGCAAAGTAAAAATCTCTTGTTGCTTATTGCAGATTAAACATTACTATAAGGTAAATTGTTATAAGGTACCAATTTACCTTAAAAGTTAAGTGGGGAACGGAGTGTCTCAACAGTAGATTTCCTGTGCCTAACCTGCTGTGTGCGGGATACAGCGTGAAGCTGATTTATTTATCTTACTTATGATATAAGGTAAATAAATAATCATACTATATTATAGGAACTGGATAACTGGGGTGGAACTTATATTGAAAATTTTAATAATAAAATGAAAATGTTGCCTTTTTCAAGAATATATTTGTGTCACACAAAGAATGTTTGTTAAGTATATAAAAAATAAAGCTATTATAAGCTAAGTTTTCTTTAGAAATGGTATTCACCATTTATATTATAATATTTTTAGTTTGCAATAGTAAATATACAATAATTACCGTGAATCACAGCTTAATAATGGTTGGAAACATTTCATCGCTACTAATTTAGCATTTGTTATGTAAATCCTGCTTGTTCAAGTTAAAATTTGCATACCTTTGTGAAATGGAACTGAGTGAAAAACTCTTTCTTTCAGTAAGCTTTAGTAGTAAAATCTTGCAGACTTTGCACAAACTGCTAAGTAAGAAGTTGTCACGACATCGCTAGCATTACTTCAACTTCGATAATTCTATTTCGTAGTTAATTTATAACAACTTGCGTTTACTGTTGTACAATTGTTAGTGTTTGTATGGAATGTTCATTAAGAAGTTTATTAAGACGTAATTGTTTCGTCTTTTGTAATTCAAAGAAACAAATCACATGCATTTTTGTATGGCAAAATACACCACAAAATATTTCAAACTTTAAGAATAATAAATCGGTAAAGTGAGAATCGAACTCGCTAACCGAGGCTTTCGTACCATTTTCAGGATTGTAAGTTATCGGGAAGTAAAACTTATAAAAATTAAGATTCATTAACTTAAGTTTGCAAGCATATACACTAATTTCCTATGAATTTAATTACAAATATTTATTTTTCATTGAAATACCTATAATTTTTTTTTATGGTAAAAGCATGGCAAACGAGCGTATGGGTCACCTGATAGTAAGGGATCACCGCCACCCACGACACCGCGTAACACCAGAGGAGCTACTGGTGCGTTGCCAGCTTTTGGGGTGGCTGGGCCCCGAAGCCCGGCATTACCTAATGCGAAACGCAGTGGCATAAAGCCATTACTTCACGTCGGTTTTAAATGCCGGGGGTGATAATTATCCGGTCGAGTCTGCCCATGCGTGTCGCCATTGCTGGCGGCGTGACTCTCCCACTCGTACTTTAGTCGCCTCTTACGACACCACCAGTACCAGGGTGATCCTTTCCCGATTATTTCCTTTGTTTGTATGCTTAGTTCTCACATTGTGCCAAGATTTTATAATTGTAGGTCCACGAGAAATAAATACAATAAAGGCAAAATAAAATTACGCTGCAAATTTCATTCCAAATGCAGCAAAATCGATGAATAAATCGATTTTTCTCGCTCACATCTTTCGATTGTGTTAATATAGGAAATTGATTTTTTCTGCCATATGAGACCATAGGCCTAAATATTTGATATTGATTTTAGCTTAATACCCTCATGCAATCTGGAGAAAAAGGGAATTGATAGACGGACAGACATAGAACAAGGTGATGGTACAAGAGATTCATTTTTAGCTTTAGAGGTACGGTGTCTATAAAAAAGGATATAAATGAAAATAAAAAAACCAACCATAAGCTGTTATATAAACATTAACTATTATCAAATGGAGATATGATAAGTCCAGCACTTCGTTAGGTCCGTTATTATATAAGTAAGTGTAGATGAGAATCTAATAGCTCCGACTAGTAAACCAAGTAAGCTCCTGTCGATGATGATAAGAAAGTTATAATGAATAAAGTTTAAGTCTGAGAGACAAGACGCTACAAGCCGCCCGCTCCTAAGGAGCTAGCATACAAAAATTATTTATATTTTTAAAATGTTTACACATTAGATAGGTGGATTTAAATTGCAATTGTTAGAAAAGTGAAGCATATTTGCACTATTTGTTTATATAAATGCTTATTTAGGAAAAGTTGATCGTAGCGGGATATGAATCTCCGCCTCTTTAAAACTGTTTCAGCGCTCTAACCACTAAGCCATAAGTTCTTATCAAACTGCATTAAAATTCTTAAGTGTTGGTTTTATAATGAAGATTATTATTTAGAATTATCATTTGACAAAAGATAAAACTATTTATTAAATATTTTTAACATTTTTTAAGTGCCACATTATCTCGAAAACATATGGGTGAAACAAGATGAAATTATATCTAATTACATCGAGAAAAAGTCGATTTAAACTTTGAAATTAAACCTAATTCGCAAAAGGCCACCCCTGGATCCCTTTGAAACCTTTATAATTACAATAGCGTCTACTACAGACAAAAAGAGATATGAACAAAACAAAGCGTGCGGGATTATTTGACTTAAAAATAAATTAAAATTAAGTATTTACAAATTTAGAATTGTTCTACTTGAGCCGGGAAATAATTTTCGAGGGCGTTTTACACGGATTTTGGAGAGAATAACAGACAAAATATTTAGAATCTTTGTCATTCTTCTTAAATGCAAAAGACATTAAGGAATTTGTACCATCGTAAATTCAATTTTAGGTTAGTTAATTCTTTGAAATTCTGTCATAATAGGAGTCGCACAAGCGTGTGACTGTAACGTGAGTTTGACGTGGTGTTAAGTTCAGCACGCAATGCATTAAAAATTCTGCGGAACTAACAAACTCAAATGTGGAACGGAATGTCTTGACACTAGGTTCCCTCTATCTACTCTGCTATATGCGAGATACAGTGTGAAGCTGAAAAGAAAAATAACGAAAAATAAAACTAACGTATTTCTTGTAGAGAGGCAGAAACGAGAGATAAATCCCTTTGTTTTTACTATAAATATACAGTTGTTGGATGGTTTTAACGAGATATTTTCTTACTTCTGTGCGTACAAATAGCCTCGTGTAAGAAGATTCTTAGAAGATTGTAAGAAGATTCTTGTTAAAAAATATTGACTAAGCAGGTGCTTAGTCAACTGTATCAAATTATTATTATTATTATAACTATAACGAAGTATAAGCATATATTTATTAATTTCACAGCTTTTTGTACCTTTTTGTTGCTGTAATATAAGACTAATATTGTACATGTCCACACACGTCTGCCTCGTAGCAACTTCAATAAAATCATTCAATTGAAAAAATACTTGAGATACCGTTTCTGGTCGACGTTACTTTACCTGATGCTATTCTTTATAATACAATAAGTAAATTTATTAAAAAAAATTAAAAAAATCAGCTTCACGCTGTATCCCGCACACAGCAGTGTTGGCAGTGGGAACCTTGTGTTAAGACACTCCGTTCCCCACTTTTTGCAGATTTCTGAAGGCATTGCGTGCTGAGTGGCAAAACTCAACGCCGCGCTTTGCCTCGACACCAGAGCGAAGAAATGGAAATATAAACGTAAATAATATTATATTTCACTTTCTCGAGCGGCGATGGAACCCACAACCGTCACGTTACAGTCACACCCTTTTGCCGCTGCGTTACGTCGGCCTCAATAAATATATTTATATGTTATTTTATTACTGCAAACTCAATCCGGGAACAAAATATTATTCATCTTTTGTTTAATCGAACATTTGAATACTGGTAAAATTATAAATATAAGTTTTCAATATTTTTTTACTGTAAATTTTGAGTATGTTTTACTTTGAAAGAAAATAAAATTTTCCGTGTAAATGTTATTTTCAATTTCGCTTGCCAAAATATTTCAAATTTAAATATTAAATTTGTTTTAGTGGTCTTATGACGCTCTCTTGACCTCTGTAAGGTATTTTTTTTATTTCTATTGTTCGAATATTTTCGAAGTACGATCTGGATTTCTTATTTTTTTGGAAATTGACCTATGCACTGGACAAAGGAAACGTGAAAGACTTAAATATTGTCTTTCCAGGTTTACTTAAATTGTTAAAGACGTTAAATTCAAACCCGAGTCCACATATTCGGTTACAAGCATTGGGTACACGAAACCTTACAACCGAATATTTGATACAATCTCAGAAGTCAGTTCACCACTTCAGTCATATCAAAGCATATGACATTGAATAGAAAAAAAAAAACATGGAAATAGAACAACACAGCAACAAAAATATGAACTTTTAATTTCTAAAAGTATTTTTAAAAGGACGGTTTTTTTTAAAATAATATGTAATAGAATGCATTTTTAGTTTAAAACTCATATTTATTATATTTTTATATAAATATATACATTTCTAATCATTCATTCGAACAATCGATGTCA
>DWGR01002400.1:0-13756 GCA_018247715.1 Heliconius burneyi
ATTATTGCAGGTGGTATTCACCTTTAAAGGTAATGCATTTAGCTATAAGAATATAGAATTAAGGAACTCTTACTGTATGAAATATTTAATGTAATTACCACTGGTGGATCTAAATAAATAAAATAAATGAAAAAAAATCTTTTACGAAATCACAAAATTTACTTAGTTCTGTAGATTAACAAAAGTATTTCCAATAGTGAAAATTATTCAATGGCTTAGATATAAAAAGTAAAAGGATAAAAAAATCTAATACCTATCGGTAGAAAGCTCAATAGGGGTTCAAGTATCCAGGTACAAGAAAGAGGAGGAGCCGCTGACCATTACTTACCCACTATTAAGTTTGACCCATTTAAACTAACAGTGCAATGTCAACAAGATGGAAAGTTACATTTTATTGGAATCGATCCTAAAGACAAAAGACCTAGCTAGCTACCTAGCTATCTCTCAAGGATTTCAATGTTATTATTGTTTTCACATTTGATATCACTAAATGAATTGAATAACTAAAGTAAATAAATACTTATACTTAGATGACATATCTTATTATTTGGATTTTATTATTCGATCTGGTTAGAAAAATTATTAAGTTAATTTTTAAAATTCACCAGTATCACTGCTATCGGTAGAATGTGAAGAATAAATTTATCTCACAAGTTATCTCTATCTCTAAAAATGTATTCATAAAGGTCAAAATATATTGTTACCTGTTCTATATCTAGTATTTTTTGGTTATGCTATTAATATTGTTCTATATTAAATTAAATATGAAGGCATATATGAATAAAGTTCTAATAAACAAGCACTTAGCGTTCAAACTTCGATAAACTACATCAAACTATTCCTGCAGTAAGGCTCAATGTCTGGCCCATTCAGTGAACTATTATAAACAGCTGCGTGACAACCTCCGTTGTAGAGTCGACTGTGTGAAGGGAGTTGGAACTTTACGGTATTTGAGTGTATGTATGTACGTACTTATAGATATTATATTAAATAGGTTTCAAATATTTGTTTATATTTCTTTGGTAAGATCAGAATTTACACACACGTGTACACTCTGTTCTTTAAATAGAGATTATATATAACATAATTAAATGATATTCTTCACAAGCATTTCAGTCAAAACAGTCTTGTTTTCCGATAAATTAATTATCAAGATGTAGTTACACTGTACAATGTTGTCCCATGCTATAAGTTAAAAGAATCATTCGTTGTATAATATATAAAGATATATATAAAAGAACAAAAAACTATTTAGTTTTATATATGCTAAATATCTATGTTATTAGGAGCATATAATAAAGAAAACAAATTTAGTAGGTAATCGACTGACTCTGACTCACTCGGTAACCGTTTCTTCGCCACTCACATCTTCAGTACGTGACTTTAGTTCAAGACAGTAACAGCAACGCGGGCATTTTTCGCTTGAATAGAATTTGCCAGGAAAAATTGCAAATTTTTGCAACGATGACAAGATGAGATGTTTCGACTTTATCGGTAATCGGTAACCGATTGCCGATAAAGTCATTACACGATATATAAATTTTAAAAATATATATGTACATTGAGTGTGCTTAAGATTATACAGGTAATTATGGTTATGAAATCTGGAGACCTAAGCGCGGCTTCGTCCGCTTAAAGTTATTCTTATATTAAAGCCAAATTATACAAAATCCATATTCCTATAAGCCCTGGCTTTCAGTTTGAGCTGTAGTTATCGTGATGATAACAATTATCAGAGTAAATTGCTTGTATTGTTTAGGTTTTGAAAAACTTTTAATTTATTATTTAAAAAAGCTTGGGTATGTTATTTGAAACGAGTCTTTCAAATTAACTCATGCGTGAATAATGTACCTTACTTGAAGAGATTTTATATAAAGACCATATTGCAAAGACCAATTTTCGTCGGGCCATATTGTAAGTAGGAGCTATATTCTGCAGAGTTGCAAAATTATGTCGATTCATATCACTGAGAAAATGTAGTACTATTATTTAAGAGGGAATATTATAGAAAATATTTTGAAGTTTTTGTATCAATAGGTAATATAGGAAAAATGTGAAATGTGTGTGAAATGTAATATAACCGCTTCGTTCATCTTATCTCTATAGATTGTTAGTTAGTTATTTTGTCTTCTTCTTCTCGTCTTCATCATATATCATAAGCAATATCATGAGCAATATTATAACTTATTTTAGCTTCCTTTTACACTAAAGAAAATTTAACAGATGTCTTTAGACTATACAAAGAAAAATATATCAAATTGTTCACCTTATGCAAACGATGAAGAAAAAAATTGGAACAAAATATTTATCATAATTTTAAATATTTTTGACAAACGTAACGGACGTTACTATGTATTGTATTATGCTCTATAGTATTACATTACAGTCACTCGCTTCTTTCCCTGCACCACGAAAGCGTCAATGACTACGTATTATTATTGATCTATAAACGTAAATAATGGTTCATCTTTGGGCACTTTTTCCTTCATTCGAAGTTTTAATTCAGGATCGATTTCGTCAATCTCAGCGTTTGTAATCCTTCTATCATCACTTAAATCCGCGTATTGATTGAATCGACCTTTCTGGGATCCCGGAACGGAATTAATCCAATTTATGATTCTGAGAGTTTTCATAACAGTATTATATCGACTGTGATAATTATCTTGTACTTTGATGGTTCTTCAAAGTTTTTAGCTTCATATATTTTTGAATATTTGTTATTCATCTTCAATATTGAATATTAAGGTGATCGAACCTTGCCTGTGAATTTTCTAATATGATTCCATACAAATTTCAGGATTGTAAAGCTATCATAGTAAACATTACATATAACGTTATATTATAGTTATATATAACGTTTTCTAGTTTACACATATTTGAATAAATAACTGAAATAATAGATATGTACGTAAATAAATTAGAAATTTATCACTATAATCATATTAGCGTGAAATTGAAACAGACTACTAAAATTAAATATTAAAGCCCCGATGAATGTGCGGAAATATTGCGAGTCGGCCCGTTCATATGTTATTGAGGTCATCATACGTGTCATTAATATTCAATGATTTATGTCACATTCATTAAAAGACTGATTTTTTTAGGGATTGCGTACAACGCGGGGATATGACGCACGTCACTGCTGATATTGGTAATAAATCACGAAGGAGACGATATTTCAGAGCGTTGTGAGTGTATCATTTCGTTTATATCCATTTTACATATTGATAAATCAGATGAATGATTAAAATATTTGTGTATTATTTTATCAATCATAGCTTTGTCACGTCAGCGGGCGTACGTAGTTTGTGAAATATGGAATTTTGTAGTTGTTAAGTTGTCATGGTAATAATTTTATACGAGTCAAAGTTACATTTACGTTTCTGAGTAAAGCTTGAAAATTACATTAAGATAAAGCTAAAAAAAACTTCTGCACTTGGAAAATGTCCATAATATATTGTTACACGTCTCAAGAGATATCTCAAAAATATTATATTGAATTCGTTTAGGAAACTGCCCAAACCTGTTGAACCGAAGTTTGGTAGATCTAAGTCCTCCGGGATTCTCGTTACGGGTGTCAGTGGACTTAACTTTGACTGTAGGGTTGGAATTCAAATACTTCAAGTTTACATGTTACGCAATAGTTAAGCAAGAGAAAAAAATCTTTGTTGTTTTAGAAAAAAATGTAAACTGTATGTAAATTTGTGTTTTCCACGATTATATCACTTAAAAATTATTTTTTTTCTATTTAAACTATTACCATCTCTTTGCTCTGGTAGACAAAATACGACGTTGAGTTCCGCCACATTTAACACATAATGCTTACAAAAATAAAGCAAGAATTTGGATCAGAGTGTCTTAACATTTAGGTCGCTTTGTTTATCCTGCCACGTCGAAAAAAAATTAAGCTGTCAATATATACTAAGTATTTATAAGTAATATTATAATGATATAATTGACACATACAAACATACAAAAAATTTATTAAAATCCAAAATCAAAATGTTCTTCGTGTATACACACAAGTTTATAAAAGTCATTGAATGAATATTAAGTTCGGCATCAGTCCTGCATCGCTTCACTGTATCGCCACCATCATTTCAAAGCTAATAAATTTTATATGTTATGTAAATGTTCATCTTGAACATAAGGTTCCCTAAATCGGTCGTCAGAGACGATAATATTGAAGATCAGAAGTTTACTTCAAATAAAATGAGACAATCCATTATGTATCGCCGCAATATCTCGAGCCCGATAGGATTAGTGTATTACATTAGATACTGTTTTACTGCTCTTTTGTTTTATGATCACACTTGGGCGATAATATATTAGAAGTAGTCACGAAATTAGACTTTCTGTTTCCATAATAATGATAACACATATTATGAATACGACCACAAGTGTTATTACATTACAAACATACAATTACCCAAAATAATCAGCTAATATTGTTCCTTATAAGAAGTGAGCTAAAAACATTAATATTAAGTAAAATAAATATGTGCTAATTTCCCCTTACATTTGTGAGAGCATGGTGATATGTGACAACGCGAGTTTTTCTTTATTGTTCACCAAAAGTAATTTTGGGGTCGTTTGTGCGAGTCCAATCACCATACGGAGAAATGAATTATTTAATATTTTTATTTCATTGCTCTGGTAACAAGACAAAGCGTGGCGTTGAGTTCCGCCGTCAATGTCGTAAAATTATAAAAAATGGCGGAAAGTGAGAAACGGAGTGTCTTAGCACTAGGTTTTCTCTGCCTCCACACTTCAAGAATGGGCTACAAAAAATATATAATACGTAAATATTTTACTTGTAAAAAGATAAGATCACTTTATTATTCTCTCTGGTCTATTAGATACTGTTTTACTACCGTTTTACTTTATGATAACACTTCGACGGGAAAGTGGCCACAAAATGTCATCGTTAGTTTCAAAAGAACGAGTTTTGTGTTGATATGGCGATATATGTTATATAATTTTCATTTTATTCTTAAAATATTTTATATGTTTAAGTTTTCATCAATACTAGTTATTGCAAGCTGTAATTTTGTTTTACTTGCACTTTTGCCTGTAAGAGTTACGAAGGTGGTACACGATCACGGATTTCTTCTGAAAATCACAATAAATATGTATTAACTCTGAAAAATGTCATGTGTTACGAATGTTTTCTTGTTTCATTCTTTTTTAACGTTATTATCTGTGGTTGGGTTTTAGTTGATTTAATTATTTCTTTACCTTATAATGTGCGTTAGAGACTTGTGCCTGACACGAAATGTGAATGTAGTGGAAATTATGCTAACAAACAAAGGCAGCACATAAGCAAGCTTTTTACTCAGACAAATTACAAGTACCTACGAGTATATCGTATTTCTCAGACGAGATTTCTCAAGGCCACACTGCCTTGCTAAGTGCCACTGAATTAAATTACTTTTTAGTTTAATACAATATATTTTTCAGGAACAACAAGAAGTTTGTCATTGAATTTCGGCTTTTATAATAAAAAGAAACTATGTTATTTGTAGCTGACTATTAAAGAATTTATAAGTAAAATTAATTATTTCAAAATAATTTTAAGTAAAAGAAAACGTTGAACTATTATGCAATCAGGCACAAAATATTATTTCTTTATTTCAAAGTAAGGAGAACTTAATTAAATATGTTTTAAGTAAAGTATTTAACTATAAACGGCATATCGGATATATTTAAGTATAATGTAGGGATATGACGGACTGAAGAACGCCAAAGAAATTATAGTAAAAAGTCACAACAAATGAATATACTAATAACTAATTTCAAGCGAAAACAATCATTTCTGGGCCTTCGCGTCCTCTGCCACGCCTTCTTATAGTCCAAGTGATCCAAGTGAATTACAACATAAAATATTTATGGCTTTGGGGATGTGTAATGCGCCGGTTTCGGATGATAAAAATATTCTAAATATTCAGTATATAAGAAACGTTCGTTTGTAAGCGCTCATTTCTAATTCATTAATAGTAAGTTCTACAAAATGATTAATTGGATACTTCATCAAAAAATTCAAATCATATTCAACACCTCCTCTCCTCCACGCTCCAAGTGCGCCACAATGACATTTTAAATTCATATATATATGTACATATATGTATAAGGGAAGTCCCTTACTCCCTACTGTACCCCCAAGCCTCGACTTAAATCATTATTAGAATATTACCTGCTGAATAAAGGCGGCTCTTCTAGTCGCCGCGTCTAGACAAAAACAAATAGTTATTTGAGGTACATTCAATTCAAAGTAATATCGCACAGAATGAGCTAGAGATCTTCAAATTAAGCATTATTGTAAAATATAACATACTTTATAAAAAGTTGAACGTAGCGGAATTTAAACCTACACCTCTTTGAAACCGTCCAAGCGCTCTGACAAACTAAGCTATACGTTCTCATCGAACGATGTCGAATTTTTTGTTGACTTATTATTGTTGGCATCTTGGGAGGAATATTTTTACAAATTTCCGACAGCCGAAGATAAATAATTGATTAGAATTATCATTTGGCAATAAACATATAATACATTTTGATTAAGGATTTGCTTACTTGTTTATCTAATATATGTATATTTATGTATATGTTTATGTAAATACGCTTTTCCCCACATATCAGGTTGGGAAGAGGGTACCAAATGGTAAGACACTCGCGATTCTCATTTTCCTTCCCATTTTTAAAATATTGTATAATTAGTAGCGGGGGAAATAAGAAAATGTACTCTTAGT
This sequence comes from Heliconius burneyi, assembly GCA_018247715.1. Taxonomy (NCBI): domain Eukaryota; kingdom Metazoa; phylum Arthropoda; class Insecta; order Lepidoptera; family Nymphalidae; genus Heliconius; species Heliconius burneyi. The sequence continues at coordinate 6,750 of DWGR01002400.1, forward strand.
GTACGTGAATTTAAATTATTTGGCGCATCTTGCAAGCGACTATTCGCAACAGTTGTGGGTTTGATTTTTGTTCGGGAAATATTTGTCTAAAAATTTTCATTGCTTTTTAGATACTGCAATGATCCTGCGCCTGTCAATACGTATTATCTGAAAAATAAAACACTCGGTGGCATTATATTACAATTGCAAAAGATCTGTTTTGTATATCATACGAGTATATCGTTCATATTATATCGTTCAAAATATTTATAGTAAAAGTATATGTAATTGAACATATCTAGCAATATCTCACAATTTTTCTAACTTCTAATCAACAGAAAGTGGTAGGAGATTGTGAGAACTTTATTATCTTCGTTGACTTTCAGCATTATCATATATCGTGATAAAATTGTCAAACTATCTTCTCTGTCAGGATTACCGGAACACTGACAATATAAGATGAAATATATCGGATTCTTTATTAAATTACGTAGCTATTGTTCCGGCGAAGATGCTTATACCGATCAATTATAATTAAAAATATAACGAAGTAATCGATACTGATATCAATGTCAAGTATTTTACAAATGTCAAGAAATCAAATCATTGTCAAATTTGTAGACAATCATTACCTATTTTACTTTCGAAGGCAACAATTTAATTCTAATTTTGTAGTGTAAATATTTACGTGTTAAATATAATGTGAGTGTAATTTAACTAACAGGTTGTGATAAGAAAAAACGAATCTATAATGTCATATAAGACAAAACACCATTGTGTCATGTCGTTTTAAATAACAGTAAAAATAAATATTATTTAATGTTATTTTTCTATTTGGTTATCCATAAAATGTTATTCAAAAAACATACTGATGTGAAGTTCACCGATAAAACCCCTACAAGATTCTTTACTAACAAATGTAGGAACAAATATCCACCGAATCCATTAGAGAATTAAAAGTTTGCTTTAAGAAACAAGAGCTCATCGCGTAACCTTACCTTTGACTTTTATGCTTTATTGACGTAGAAGGGCTATTGGACTACAATTTTACTTCCACGCCCTGTCATGTTCATTATTATAATGGCTATGTAACCAATTTACATTGATGTTGTGCTCTTTTTCTTTATATTTCTAGACACAATTTTTAACGCTACTTAAATAAAATTTAAGTATTAAAACAATATATAATTTGATTATGCCGAATTAATACTCGTAGCAAAACTTCGTAAGATTTTATCTTACACTTGAAATTAAAAACTAAACTCAAATTATATTTTTAAACTAAATGTTATTGTAAGATATGAGGAAAGAGATTCGATACATACATACATACATACGTAAAGCTCGTAAACGTTGAAAAATGCAAGTTATAGTAAACTTAAGTATAAATCTGCCCTAATTTTCCATTAGCTATCACGTTTTAGATGGAACCAGATTTTCTTGAGACCGCCAATTTAAATTGTTTTCAAAATTTTGTACCTATTTAGAAACAAAAGTTTGAACTACGGCGAAGAGCTTAATGCATAATTTTGTTATGTATAAAATATGTTTTTTGTAATCATTTTTAAGTAGTTTACACAAAAATAATTAGATTATGAGAAATATCTTAAGATAATTTCGATTTTAACTCTAATTTCTTTGGTCATATGAATTATTTAAGTTTTGATACCACAGCAAATTAATAAAAATAAATCATTTCCCCGAGTGAGAATAGAACCTATAACCAGAGCATTTACAGTCAAACGATGCGCCAAAGCGACCTATGGATTCTCTATACACTACAATTTGTTTCAATATTAGGTGGTATATAAATTTTATAGCAAAGTAGTCAATTGTCAATCAATACCGTATTAAATATAAATATTATTCAAGAAAATTTGCTCCACTTCAATAGCTGCATATAATGCAGCAATTCAGCGAAAATGCAAGCAATTGGAAAAAAGATATAGTAATTACTTTACAAAATTTAAACCCTTTAAGTTTTACATATGTTAGCAATATTAGATAATTAGCGTCAATTTTTGAAAGCGTTTTAATTTCAAATTCTTTTGACAATTAATATATTAAACATAATATTTTTTGCCGTTAGTGGCGCCACAATGCCTCTGCCTACCTCTGTTTGCGGGATACAGCGTGAATCTGATTTTATTTTATATTTTTTATATTATGCAATAAATATATGAATAGGGAATATAAACTTAAATGTCAACACAAAATACCAATAGCAGGTAAACTTTAAGAAATACTTAATAAGTATTCTATTAATAATATCGTATTTTTGTGATATATTTTTTATTTAAAGTAAAATTCCTAAAAAACATGTTCCATTCGGTTATTATATATGATGATAATATAAAATATATATCTAACTAAGCAAATTATAAGAAACCGATTCGTCGTTCGGATACAGGCCAAAATAATGATATCATGAAATTTGTTCTAGTACAGCAAATACGTGAGGCGCATGTTGGCGGAAAGCTATATTCTCCGATAGGAAAACAAGCCACGTAACTAACAGACTAAGAGTAAAGTCAGCAACCTTAAATACAATTTGATTTATATAAATAAACGATAATTAACGAATGAGGTGTATTCCCGTGAGTCGACTCCCGCTCGAGGAAATTAAATATTAAATGTTTGCATTTCTTCACTTTAGTTACGAGGAAAAGCGCGGAGTTGAGTTCCGTTACTCAACAATCCCAAAATTCAACGAAAAGCGAAGAATGGAAGTGACTGAATGGGAACGGAGTGTTAAAACATGGCTTCCAGCTTCCCTCTGCCTACAACGACCTATGAGACGAATACAACGTGAAGTTAAAAAAGATATGAATAACGAATTCAATTCAATTCAAAATATTCTTTATTCAAATAGACCATGTAAGCACTTTTGAATCGTCGAATGAAATGACAAACAAAAAGCTGCAACGCACCTGTAGCTCCTCTGGGGTTGCACGGGGTCGTGGGCGGCGGTTATCACTTACCATCAGGTGACCCGAACGCTCGTTTGCCTTGTCCTTATACCATAAAAAAAAAAAAAATAAAAAAAAAGCTACCACCGGTTCGGAAGGCAGTTCTGTTGAGAAGAGCCGGCAAGAAACTCAACAGTTGCTCTTTGCAAAGTCAATGGTATAATTAATTATGACATTAGCTGGCAGCTATCCTGCATGACATTCAACAGACATTAATTCCATGCATATTTATCCTCTAAATATTCTTGAACAGTGTAATAGGTTTTACTTGTTAGATTTTTTTTACACTTACTTTAAATTTTGGTAGTGGCAAATTTAAAATACACTGAGGAATTTTATTATACACACGTATACCGAGACCCATAAAAGATTTATTAACTTTTTGGAGGCGAAAGCTTGGCGTAACAAGATTATCTTTATTTCTCGTTCCTATCATATGTCTATCACAATTTTTACTATGACAATGTATATTTTGTCAGACAAACAGAATATTATAATATAGAAATTGTGAAGCAATTGTGATAATGCCCGTATCTTTGAAAATATCTCGCAGAGAATCTCGAGCTCTTAGATTATAAATGAAATGAAAATGAACCGTACAGTATCGGATTCAGTCTGGTATAGCTTAACTACATTACGTGGATGCTAACGGTCAATACGATGGGAAGAAATTATATTGATTAAAAGAAGGTGAGTAGTAAAAAATTAAAAATACTTTATGAATGTACTCAAATACTATACTCCACACACTTGGCACGCAACATCTTCTATGAGGAGATGAGACATCCACAAATTGAGATAAAGAAGCTTACCATCATTGGCAATTGGCATTCCGGAGCGCAGTAAGCGAGCCTGAAAATTGCTTGCAATTTATTTCGTTCAAGGGTGACCGGAAATAAGGAAAAGGCGTTTGTCACTCATTGTATTCTTCATCGCGGACACCGTTCTCTATTTTGGATTTCTTTCTTATGTCTTTGCAATTTCTTATAGGTATAGGAAACAGATATATTTTCTTGTCGAATAATTTGTCTTTGCAAAAAAAAATTGTCAATATTGTAACTAAACTTTAATTGCAATACAGTGAGTATATTAAATCGTATATCTATCATGTATCATTTTAAAAGTACATAATTAGAATGCCTATTATTTTTCCACTTAATACTCTTATTGTAAATCCTGAGGTAAGTCTAATTTTCTCATCAGAATGAACAAGAGTTAAAGAATTTATGAATTTTCATTTAAAATAGAGGATTACCATCCTCCATCCTTACATGAATCTTTTAACCTTACAGCTACGGCCACCGTCTTTAAGTGACAATACTTGTAGTTCGTGTAAACAGCAAATATTTGTCTGATATACTTTTTACACACTTTTTACACTTTTCAGTAAATATAAATTGGAACTTACAAACTGGAGCTGGAACTTAAAAATATAAAACATACTAAAGAATACTTTAAAAAAATTCCTTGTGAGTAAGAAGCTTCTATCTCAACTGACTCATTAAACGAAGTCTGTTATTGTGCGCTCTTGGTGCAACCAAGAGTTAAGTTATTCAAATTATATTTAACTTTAGCAAATATATAAAAACAATAAGAAAATAATTGAATTGAAAATAAATCATGAAAATTGTTCTCAAATATGTACGAATACCCTACATTGGAATTGTGAATCATTGGTTAATCTAATTGGTATACCTATTACGTTCTTACTGTTTAATTATTGTAATATTAGTTTTTTAATGAATGGACATTTAATAATATTTAGTAACGGGGTCTCTTTAACAACTTACCCTTACTTAATTGCTTACACTATAATACCTTAAGAAATAAAACATTTTCGTGTTTTAAATGAAACTATTTTAAACGGATTAATCGCGTATATTTATATGTTTGTGGTTAAAACTAAAATTGCTCTTTCCAATGAATAATATAGACGCGCCAGAAAATGAAAAAGGAATAGAAATGAAAGTTTTTCTTTCATTTTTTCTCCAGTTTGTTTAAATGAAAGTTCTTATACATAAATAGAACTCTTCAAACGTTTAAAAAAATACGCTAAATAAATGTCTTTATATAGATCTTAAGTCATTAGTAAAAAATAATTATTATTAATCACATGTCAGTAGTCTTATAATATTTAAATATATGTCTTGTTTTATTTAAGTACAATATTAGAGCAAACAGGCCAATCTACAACATTTAATTTCCATTGATTAGCTACTTACTATTCAAATAACCTTCAAACATTTCTGAGTACTCTTTCGTTTTGTATATTTTTCACTTATACTGTTTTGGACTTCAAATATTTAAAAAAAAAACACTTATTCTTGCTAATAATTACCTAATAATCAAATTATACGTTTCTTCTTTATAATATTTTACCACACCACGAGATAACCTGAGCGGGCTCTTATTTCCAGCGAATATATATTTCTAATCTTTTCTTTTTCATCTTCCAAGTAAAATGGAAACAACGGACTTAGAAGCAACATTCTCATAATTCTTTTGTTATTTGTACATAATGGGCCACGGTACCGCATAATTAACTTGTTATATGTAAATGGAAAAGCTAATAAGCGAAAAACATATAAAAATAAACGGTTTTATAGGGAGCCACATTAATATGCACAGTTAGAGATTTTTGCATAGAGTCGTTTAGATTTTGTTCGGAAAGGGTCGAGAAGGCGGGGATAATGAATTGAATTAGGACCCACTGATAACCTCTCACAATCTCAGGACTGAATTTTGAGCTTTCAAAGGTTTAATATTAACTAACAAATGATACGCTACGACTTATTTTAAAAGTGATAAAAAACCCATCTATAGTAAGTAAATTTTATTCACCTGCATAGAAAAAAATACAAGCTGTTACAGAATAAAATTGTATGTTTCAATACACATTCACGGCTGGTAAATTGTGAGATTTTATGAAATCGTCTGTATAACGTCGTGCCTCTCTAAATAAATGTACGAGTATTTCCTCAGCGAAGCAAACGGTATTCGTATTTGTTATCTCAGTGAAGTGCTAACATGCTAAACGCTTATAAATAACTTAAAAGAATAAATAATTAGACTTTTTTGCAAAAGTAGGTTTAAATGATAAAACAATATTTTGATTGCTTAGAAAAATTATTAATTAAATAATTATATTGCAGCGTTAATAGATGCAGTATAATATTGAGAAATTTCAATAATAACGATTATTTCCAGCAATAGAATTCAGCAGTCGTTTGTAAATTGTTAAGGACTTGATACACAGCTGCGCCATATTTCTGTTCGCTTAAATGAACAAATCACCTTCATAGTTATTGAAATGCAACTTTTATATATATTTCTATTCCAGAATTTAATGTTCTGAGCTAAGGGACAACACCGCGCTAATGTCAAGCGGTCCGAAACCGAAGAGTTATGTGCATAACGGCTGCTCTGTGATTTATATTGTTTTAGATTCTAACCACATACATATGGTCTACTCCTTTCCCATACATTTTAACTAATGGTTTTTGATCGCTTTTGAAAAGGATCTATTTATTTTCACAATTTGTTTACAAAACTTCTTCTTGTTTTGTTTCATAGCAATGAATGAACCTGCTAAACTTCAGAAGATAATAATAAACCTATAAATATCTTTCTCTTGTGTAATAAAACTAAGCTATGAATAGTTCTGATAACGTTATTTTTCTATTATAGCCTACTTAGTTATTATATATTTCCTTCATTTTCAAAAACAGATAAAGTCAAGTACTAAACATGTGAAAGCAATAATTCCATTAAAAGTGATAATATTATAATAATGTAGGTAAAATACAAATTTCTAAGGAGACAGCACTAATAATGGCAATTGTCAGAAATGTTTGTTAGATACTGACCTCGCAGAATAACCTGACCGCGCAGTGCGGCAGCATCTGTTTCACACAACAGCAAACATTTATATTATGCTCTAGATGTATCTCAGTTAATTTTCGCTTCGCTATATTACTGTCATGTTTCATCTTAACCTATTCGGTAAATTTTGTGTGAAAGTAAAAGAAACATCCATCCTCACAAACTTTCACATTTATT
>DWGR01002401.1:0-13755 GCA_018247715.1 Heliconius burneyi
CCCCCTCTCGGCGACCCGAACGAGTGCCACACCACCTCGTTCAGTCAGCTCGACCTGACCACATGCGTCTTAAATACACAATTGAAACACGATCATTTATATACATCAAATTATAATTTAATATACATAATACAGACCCGGCCACCCGCAAGCGTAGTAACGGTTTACACTTAAAAGGGAACATGTGTGCCGACAGCGCCATCTATCAACAAGTGGACCATACGGGGGTGGAACCTAACCGCCCGGACGACACACGTGTATAAGTGCAGTCAACAAGCATCGTTCCTCTGTAGTGGCCCATACGGTCATACTGCTCAGTTGAAAAAAGAAAGTAAAACGCATCGTTCCGTACCGGGGGGTTCTATCAAACTATGTTCGGCTTCGAGACCTCAGCGACGTGCACATTCGCGGGCCGGTCGTAGTATCACAATACAATAAACTAAACAGAGGCTCCACTAAAACTATACATCTAATAAAAATATTTATAAAACAGTAATGTCAGGAGCGACCCGACACCGCGACCCGCGACGACGCGACTCGAACTAAACACACAGCCATAATGGAAAACGAGCGCGGCCGGCTCTCGCAGCTGGTTTCAATCGATGACCTGCAGCACGATCTTCTCCATGTCGTGGTCGATATCGTCGGGCTCGGGGGCGGGCGCAGGCGCGGGCGCAGGGGGCGAGCCGGGAGAGGGCGCGGGCGCGGCGGGCAGCTGGAACGGTTCGTCTAGGTCCTCGAGGCCGGCCGGGACCGGTAACTTTGCAAGTTCTTCTTGAAGCTTAACATAGTGCCTCTGTAATTTAACAAGTTTATTTAATTAGTTAATGACACATTTAGAATTAACATTATTATTGTATGGAAATGCATTTTGAAAAATATGAGTAAAAATTGCAATTAAACTATAATTATGTAAAACTTACTAACCTTTCAAATGTTTTAATACATTTATTTGCATGCAAATTTTTAGGTAGTATTTTTATAAAGTTAAAAAACAAAGGAAAATTAAGTACCTTGAGCGCCATAAGGTTGTGCTGTATACTGCGCTGCGTGCGCTCGTCCCCGGTCTGCCCCTCCAGTTCCGTGATCCAGTTCGCCACCGTCTGCATTATCTCATTACGTTTCATCCAGAAATGAGTTTGAATCACCTAATTGAATAAAATATATCTACATATATTTTCAAATAACAATGGGATAAGGAATGTAATTGACAAGATGCATGGATGAAGGTGATATATTGAAAAATTCTAATTTCGATAAAATTCAGTTCTATGTTTTGAGTTAAATTGTAAATAATTAAGCAAGGTAAACTGGTAAATGTTCATATAATGGAACAGAAATTATATTACTATGCATACTTATCGGAAAATAAAACAACAAGTAATCTAAATGTAAGTATTCATTTATAATCGCATAAAAATTTAATGATATATTGAGTGGTCTGGTTAAGTTAACTAAAAAAAAGTGCTCAAATAAATAAATTTAATAGACACCATTACTGTGTACGTCATTAGAAAAAGATAGTCCTATTCGTGTAGGAAAAAATTTACAATACGTTTCTCGTAAACAAAGTAAGCAAAATGAAGCTTTTAGCAAATGATAGCGTTTATTTCGATCATAGCAAGCGTTACCTCTTTGAAACACGGCTCGGGTGAGCGCAAGTGGTCGAGCATGGCCCAGCGCACGCACGCCTGGTAGATGTTGGAGTTGTACTCGAGGCTGGCGCTGTTGCCCACACGCGTGCCGCGGCTGCGCTCGTAACCCGGCTCGTTGAAGTACGGCTCCGGCACCAGGATCAAGGACTGGATTGATACTAAGACCTGCGACGGTATTAATATATTACTTCCACTGTCAATACCTGACGTCGATCAACCACCTAGGCATGACTTTTGGAGGAATTCCTCCAGTCCCTCAATTATAGGCAGATATCTAAATAACACCTTTCAGAGTTATTCTCACTTTCTTCTATAAACATAATTTTAGTAACGAAATAATTCATGACAATAATTATAAAGAAGAACAGAATAATACGAGAACATAAAAAGCCCTTATACATCTCATTGTTCGCAAACATATTATATTTGCTAAGCATATTGCAGCACATAAAATAACAAATATACTCTCAAAATCAGACGACATTGTAAGAGCTTAAGAGGTTATACAGCAAGATCAGTGATCGAACAATCAATCATCTACTGATTTCATAATTTTTATGATTGGAATTTATTTTCAACTTTTATATTACTTCGACGCATATCCTACCCAATAAAAGGATGAACAAACTACTCGTGTAGTAAAAATTGAGCTTCACGCTGTATCCCGTATACAGCAGAGGGAACTTCGTGTTAAGACAGTCCGTTGCCCACTTTCCGCCTAATTTTGGAGGCATTGCGAGTTGAGTGGCGAAAATGAACGCCGCGCTGTGCCTCGAAACCAGTGCGAAGAAATGGAAATATAAATTTAGATAAATATTTCATTTCTTTGAGTGGGGATCGAGCCCATAACAGTCGCGTTAAAGTGCCCCTGGGCTATAAAACATAAAATTGCCCATAAAATACTACCACAAAACAAAATATATGTTATTTTTTAGTGGTACAGCTATTTTTTATGACGAGGGAAACAAATCAATAGATAACAATTCGTAATATGTAAAGCAATGGTTACCTGAAGGAAACTAGAGGTATGCGCATTCCACTTTTCTTCAGGACGTCCATGCCAAGTGTTCAACACTGAGAGGCACACTTTGCCGTCGTTGTACAAATTAGGGTTAAACCGAACGGAATGGCGTCCCGTTGTCTCCAGGTTGATGAGCATGGGCACCGCCGGGTACTCCGCCGGGAAGTACACGTCCAGGATGAAGCAGCCGTTGGCGTACGGCGTGTCAGATGGACCCGTTATTAACACCTGCATAGACAATTGTCATAACATTACATAAATTATTTCTAAATGTTAATTATTTTAAAGAATTATTTACAAGCTGCCATAGCATGTACTGTGTTTTTCACCCTCACTTTTAACTTCTACAATTTTTCATGTGTGATAATAGTAATTTAGACACAAAGAGACCAGTGTTAAGCTGACAGCGCAGTTTATCAATTTTGGCTTTTGATATTTCGGAGTAACGTAAATTAAATCTGCGTCTTGTGTACTAGAGAGGAGAAATAATAATCTTTCCTTAACAGTCGGGAAAAATGATTTTAATATAATAATTTGTTCAAATGTCCATCAAATCCATTAGCATAGTATTTATAATCAGTAGTTGTCGACCTTCATGACGTCCAGGCGGTCAGTGTCAGTGCGCACGAATACAGAAGAGGAGTAGGAGAGAGGTAGTGAGGTGGCTAGCGTGGCGGCCTCCTGCGCGAGGCGCTTCATTCGCGCGGGGTGTGCGCGCTCGCCCGCCGCACGCACCGTGCCTTCGAAGTGGTACGGCACCGTGAAGCGGAACCCGCCGCTGCCGCTCGAGCCTTCCGCGTACTCCGCCATCATCTCGAATGTTTCTGGACAACAAATATTTACATTTTTATGTATTCACTAGCAGATCGTAAGCGGCTTCGCCCGCTTGAACTATATACAAATACTTTTTTTTCAATATCTATACCCATATGAAAACTAGTTTCTGAATGAAACTAGTTTTCATATGGGGATAGATTCAATTAAACAGTTACATACACCAATTTTGTTATTAGAATATTTTTTTATTTAAGTCGATTGTAATAAAGCCTAAATACTTAGTGTTATAGGAATCTCGTACGATTGTAACGTATTTAATTGCAGTTTTAACTTTTATATTTTACAATAATGAAAACATTGAGGTATTAGCGTGAGTGAATAAAGACACAAAAACCTTAAAAATCACTGAATGTGGTTTTATGTTGTCATTAAAAACCACCAATAAATTTTTTTCGTATATCTTCCATTAATATATTAATATATGTGTCCTTCAGACACCCATCAGTTACGATTACATTGTAAGTATAAGTCAATATTAAATCAAATTAAATTAGCATTATGCTATTAATATTGTTGGATCTATGACCACCAACAAGCGGAATGTCTCACCAAACTGCATGGTGCGCATGAGGTCGATGTAGCGCGCCTCGCGGGTGGCGCCGCGCAGTGGCCGCGCGCCGCCCGCACTCTCCGCGTCGCTCTCCGAGCGGCACATCAGCGCGGATGTCGCCTGTAATATATTCAACATATTTATACTTGCATTCAACATTGGATATCCATTTTTCAAAATCTGGTTTGAATCAAAGCATTTTTCGCTAGTTTTTTGTTCGCCACACACCATCCCTTTCGAAAGTTCTGTTAACGTGACATTTTGTCTATAGAGAAGTGAAAAAAATGAAGTACAATAATTTTCCCAAATGAGAACTCAGACATAGTCTTTGGAGTCTCAGACGCTGTCTTGCTAAGCGACGACCTCTAATATTATATTTCTATATATTTTAAATCTATTAATATTAAGATATCAGAAAATAATAACAAATCGAGGTACCTGGATATCAGCAATAAGTAGAGCGAGGCCTTCATCTTCTTCGGACAGTTCTGAATTACTTGATGAACTAAATCTTTGGCTGTAAGTCATTTTTCCAAATATATTTTTCTTGCTCATTCTGCAATAAGGAGATATTTTATATTAATATCTCATATTATTGAGTAGGGCTTGCAGAAGGGATATTCACTGCTCACTATCTATATATTAAATAAGTCTCTATTATTGCTGAATGACTGACAGACAATGCTTAAACGAAACTATCAGAATTAGGGAGATTAATTAAGGACTTATTATAATTCTAACACCATGTTAGTGTAGGTGGAGGATTCGCAAACAAAGTATCAGGCGTCGGTTAGTTGTATACACACCTGAGTTTGGTGGCATAGGAGTTGGTTGTGCGGCTCATGCTGGCAAGCAGGCGCGGCAATGCACGCAGTGCGGGTGCGAGGCGGCGGCATCGCAACGCCCGCAGCGCGCGCACCGCCCGTAACACGCACACGTACAGCGGGATGTGGCGGGACATGTCCAGCACTGTGCAACACAAATAAAATATCAACAACTATAACTACAACAAACGTTTGTAAGAAATCATTAATATATATATATATATATATATATAAAATAGGGGCCTAATAATTACACAAGTACTAGTGTTTTACTACTAACTTACTAAGTTGGTCTCAATACTTCACATATAGCTAAAGAAAATGTGAAATTGAAATAAATATACTTTTTTATAGTATAATTAAAAATAAAAATGCAATCCTTCAAATTCTTCTCAAAAATATAAAACTTATCAAAATCAATAATTATTATACCCGAATCGTTCCTCAAGTAGGAGCAAATGGCAGGCACAAGGGAGCTGCCAGCGACGAGGTCTATGAACTCGGGAGGTAAATCGTGTGCGTCTCCTTCCTCAGTCTCCTCAGGCTCGTCCTCCTCCTGCGAGCCCTCTTCTGGTGGCCACTTCTCACCTGGATTCATGTATGACACGAGAACCTATAATGGAAAAAAATTAGTATCCACAATTTATAGTCTATAAAAACGAGAAATGGATTTCAATTCGTGTATATGCAATAAAATATGTAAAAGATAACGTCGAAGCTGTCACAGTGGGACAGTCTGACTGAAAACGATGATTAAGATTTCAATTCAAACTCGAAGAAATCAATATATTTAAATTATTTTCATTACTCCAAATAGTTATACAAAATGGAGCTTTGGGCGACGTCCATTTAACAAGTACTGACAATAAAATTAGGCTGACGTAAGCAACGGTTTGTTTTATCATTAGGTTCCCTCTGTTTACCCTCCTATGCGGGAAAAATTGTGTAGCGTGCATTATTTACCTGCAGAAGCACGGTGACGTGTTCCTCCTCGATACGCTGTCGCACCAGCGCCTGCTCCACGTTCCACGACTGCTGAGTGGAGCCGGTGCCGAAGCCTGTACCTTTCGCCCAGTACAACTGAGATTTCTCCTCCTTGCCCGACCCGTTTGAATTTTGACTATTCTGCTGATTCATTTTTTTATATTCCCAATTAACATATATCATTTATAAGCATTTTAATTATTTTATATAGTAGGCTCTCTACCCACCCGGAAAACATTTTTTTTTATCTCCTCACTCTGGTAATAAGACAAAGCGTGGCGTAAGTTCCGTCACTCATTTTGCAAAATAAGATTCTTAACACTACGTTTCCTCTGCCTTCCATGCTACGTACGGGACACACATAGCATAAAATAAAAAAAACAAAGGCATAAAAAAACAAACGACCTGCGCACTAGCCGGTTTATGGTGCGTGAATACAGCCAGACACGCCAGCACCAGCCGCATCGCGCCCAGCTGCAGCAGCGCCAGGCGCAGTGCGCGGCCCGCTGGCGACGCGCGCGGGGCTGCCTCGAGCAACGCGCCCACCACGCGGAACGGCAGTGTGCCCAGCGACGCGGTGCCCTTGGTGGCCAATCCCAAGCTGCTGTTGGTGCCGCTTACTACTATGTTACCTGATGTAGGAAGGTACTTGTTAATTACTAATGTGGTTCATTTTTGTTACTATGTAGTGGTAATAGCTGTTTGTGTGTTTTAATAAATACGTGAGGAGATTTTTCTATTCTTTTTTGCAAAAATTACGCCAACGGAGGATTTTGTATGTATTTATAAATTTGGTACATTTATAGTTTGCAAGAGAACGGGTTTATAGATGATGCCTTATGCAAAATGATGCAAAGTATAGTTGCATTCTACACACTTTCTACACTAAAAAAATTAGCCAGGAGGTTAAAGGATAACTAACAGAATCCATTTCCAGCATTTTTGGAATTTTAGTCTGTTTGTCTGTTTATGTGAACACTTATCACGTAAAAAGTACACAACAAATTCAAGCAACTTTTATAGAAAAACATTGCAAGTAACTCGAAGTAGGCTTGTTTCATATATGTATACTTGAGAATACAAGCTTACATTCGTTGTCACTTATTGATGGCTGTTGTTGTTATGGTGACATTATAAATAAAGGTTTGCTATCGGCAATTGTGTAGATTCAGGCTAGTTTTAAGTTTATTATTTTATTGTAATATTATATTCGCTTTTGTTAATTTGTATATATTTTTAATATATTTCAGTTGCGTACTGGATCTTGCATTTGTTAATTATGATTCCTACGTATCCAATCCAAATTGAAGACCCTTAAATTTGAGGCTTATATATGTCGAAGAAAGCGATTGGAACGGAAATTATATTATCATAGATGTATATTGATTAGGTTTAATATTATTATTTATAGCAACTGTTTACAATATAATTTATAGCAACTGTTTACAATATAATGTTAATATAAAAAGAATGTATTGACTTTTGTATAACCAATTAGATGATTTGACCAATAGTGTGTAGTCAGAACCTTCAGCTTCAGAGATTCAGAATTACGATTGGCTAATAGAATTTTAAGATACTGTGTTTTGACTTTTATTTGACCAGTGAACTAATTTGACCAATAACGTGGAAAAGGCCTATGCCTTGAGTAGAGTCGGGACGTGTGAGGGTGAAGTTTTACATTTCAAAAAGGAGGAAGTTGACAATCGTCGAATGATGGCATTCTTCTGATGTTTTCGCAAAAGAAAGAATCAGTGTCACGAATCTGCTACGTTATTTTGCTTGCATTAACCCACAATGGGACCCACAGGTCCTGTAAGTCATTTGCGATGAACAAAATAAATAAATATATATATATATATATATAAACAATGCCAAATGTCACATTCCTCCATCCACATAATTTACGTAAAAAGGGTAAATTTTTAGTTCATATATTAAAAAGGGTAAATTTTTAGTTCATATATTAAAAAGGGTAAATTTTTAGTTTAGCTATGTATCGGTTCTTCGTCAACTTATCTATACAGAAAAAATAAAAAATATAATTATAGTTAATAAACAAAAAGTCACTAACGGCCCTCCTCGTCGTGCGCCACGCCCAGCAGCAGGCGCAGCAGGTGCACGGCACGCGCGCCCTCGTCCAGCAGCGCGGCCGCGTAGCCCGGCAGCTTGAGGAGCAGCGCTAGCGCCACCAGCGCGTGCGCCGGCACACCCGCCACGCCCGCCTCCTCCGTGCCCCCGCCGCCGCCCCCACCCCCGCCGCCCGTCGAGGCGTTGCCGGCGGACGTCACGCCCAGTTCTACCATCTCCTGTTTGTCATAATAAAATTTATTAATTTTTTAAGTACATTTTTTTTAAAACAATCATTTTTTTCTATCCTCATGTCGACACATATTATTCTTAGTGATCCCCGCCCATTTATTTTTATTGCTTCAAGAAATCTCTTACAGGCAACCTTTGATAAAAACAAAAGATTTAATATATAAAAAAAGGAGAATGGAATAACGTTACGTGCAAATAAAAAAAAAGAAGATGATACTAAGTAAAGATATACAAATACTCATCATATATACCAAAATACATAAGCTCATACACAATTATATAAATTTATAAATAAATACATAATAGTGTACCAAGTACATACACATGACGACATTATAAATGAGTTTATGTAAAACTTGCTTCTTGTGAACTTGTATTCTAGACAAAAGCTCACCTCGTAGGCGTCGTCCAGCTTGACCCAGTCGAGGTCGTGGTGGGGCGGTGCGGGCGGCGGCGCGGGCGCGGCGTGCGGGCGCGGCAGTCGCGCCGCCACCAGCGCCAGGCCACCGCACGCACCGAACTCGCGCAACACCACGTTGCCCGTGCAGCTGCCCGCGTCAGTGCCTTTCACACCTTTCCACACGGGACCCTTCCAAGCTTCTATTGTCGGAATACATCAAAACATGTACATTATGTTTACACGATAAAAATACGTTTTTTGTTTTATTATGTATTTGTAATTTAAAAAAAATAACAATTTGCCAAAAGAATGAAGGTATAATAAACAGCACTATAAATCCATTCAAGTTTTTAATCTAAATAATAAGAAAAAAGTAACAACAAATTAATATTAGTTCACCCATTCCCCTTATACGGCTGATTTTCGGGACACAGACACGTATTGTTGACAGAACCAAGAAATAAAAATAATTTGTTCTCTCGAGAAATCAACTTAAGATCATTGCTGAGTGTGTAACTAGTAGTTTATTTTTTATGTTAAATACAAAAATATAACCAAATACACTTACCTCCATGAGTATTTATGTACAGATTGAGAGTAAGATGAGGTCCAAAAACATGAGGCACTGCTGCATTGAGCTGCGCCAGCGTCGTCGACGGTGGAATGTAACCTTCGATACCATCAACTTTCACACGTATCGTAGTTTCAATTACTTCTGCGAAAATATCATAAAAATAGAATAGTAAAGAGTATTGTAATTTTTTAAGAAATAAATTCTTAAAAAATTACAATACTCTTTATATAAAAAAAACAACAAAGTGAGATTATGGAGGACACAAATATAAAATAAGTCTAACCATCGTTCCCAGAAGTGGTAGAAGTGTCACTGTTTGTCTTAGACTGCCTTTTCTTGAGACATTGCTGTTTAAGTGATGTATTCTTAACATCTTTGACTCGTTTGTCCTTAGAAGCACTAGCGGCAGCGAGAGACAGCTCCCAGGCTTCGGCCACTGATAGTATGGCGGTGTCGGAGGCACTGCGCAATACCGTGCCAGACCCGTTACCGGAACCCGAACCGGAACGGCCACTCGATAGACGATTCGCTTCATCTATTGCTGGCACTATAATTGACAATTAGGTAAATTTTAAATAGGTATAATATAAAAAGTAAATTTTATCAAATGAAAGGTCATTTAAATTGACTAAATTAAATGGTTTATTAAATAGTAATTATACTATAGTGGCGCAACACATTCATTCGAGTCTTGAGGTCCGTGACGTAGCGGATAAGCTCCAAGAGCGTAGCCTGAGATGGTATGACCACGTTGCGCGCCGGCTTAGGAACTATGTAGGGCGCAAGTGATTTGCTTTAGCAAGCGCTAGCTGGATGTCGTGAACAGGACATGAGAGCCAATGGTCTCACCACTCAGGGCGTTACAGATCGTGCAAAGTGGAGAAGATTCCTGATTGGAAGGCAGACCCTGGCAACATACGCCGAGATTAATGCCAGGAGGAAAAAGACTATCGTGGCGCAGGATGTAAATGTAAATTCTGATGAATATTAAAAATTCTTTTCATTTATCTAGCCTGTAATAAAAAAAGTTGAATATTCTTCTATTTAACTTTTTTATTATAAGATATAATTTTTAGTATTAATCAGAATTTACATAATACCCAATGTTTTTAATATAAAATAAATTGAGATCCCCCTCTCGCAAGTAGATGTTTACTATTAGTATGTTTTAGTATGTAGTACCGGGCGGGCGGTGGTCGGTGAGCAGAGCGCGCACGGTGGTGTGCAGCGGCAGATTGAGCGTGTGGTGCGCGGCGGCGCCAGGGTGCGGCGGCGCGGCCAACAGCGGCGGCGCACATGCGGTCGCGCCACCCGGTGCCCAGCGCAGCGACACCGACGCGCGCTCGCCCGACAGCACCAACCGCAGGATCAGCGCGCGCGTGAACCCCGACAGCCCCTCCGGACCTTTTGTCATAGTGAACTATATTACTTCACACTTCTAAACTGTTTAGAAGCATTCTAAATATCTAAATTAAGTTTATTGATAAAATAATAAATATAACGTTATAATGTACACAAACATAATTATATGGATGAACTTATGCAAACTAAATTAATAAATAAAATATGAAATAACGAATCATTTATAAAATGCTTTTCACAGTTGCATTACAATACAATTTACTTTATTGCACATAAAATTTACCCAAATTATATACAAAGAAACAGAAAGAACATGTACAATAAGGCGGCCTTATCGCTTAAAGCAATCTCTTCCAGGCAACCTTTGATCTTCGGAGTTGTATAAAAAAAGAGATGGTGAGTGGTGCATTAAATTGCAGGAGATTATTTAATAATAAAAGTATATATATATATATATATATATATATATATATATATATATATATATATATATATATATATATATATATACGAGTATATATAATAAATATTTATAATCTCTATATATTATAAAACAGTCGCTTTTCGCTTCTGTCTGGCCTAACTCTCCTAAACCACCCAACGGTTGTGATGCGGTTATCACCATTAGGGCGAGTATTTCTCATGGAAGGTTTCTATTTAGTTTATTATTTGTACATTTTTATATAAATTAACATTAATACGATATATGTTCTAAAGACCTACCCGTTGAGACACTTTTGCGCATGCGCTGCTTTGGCATGGTAAGTACTACACGAAAATAATATAGTAGAATATTGTTCCTCTTAATAATATCTACAAAAAAGTCAGCGACAGCATATTCGTATCTTTTAAAAATAACGTGTAGTGATCATATTTCTGTCTAAAAGTAGTAATTTCAATTTATTTTTTATTGTGAGGGATGTTTTTTCAGTATGGTATTAATCCTTATCCTTTTAAATACTTTATAAATTTTCTACATTAAATGAAGATAAAATTTGCAAATTTGTTATAAGCAGCTGTATCGACTTTTGTTTCATTTATCCCTAGATTTAAATTTATGATAGTCCTTGCTGCTAAAAGATTTGCCGCTCGCCACGCCACGCGGAAGGATGGCCTGGTCATCATGCTAGCCAAAGCTGGGAAAAGCCAACGACCCCCTGAAGGTTGACCTATAACGTATTATATAATATTTTAAGCGCGTTGCCTAAGCTGTTATAGAAGTTATCCCTCTCACTTCTCCAGTCGCACATCCACCCATGATGCGAGCAGTTTGGCGAGCGGGAGTGGCCAGAGTGGTACACTACGCCTCAGCAGTAAACAAACGGAAGGAGAGTGCAATAACAGCATTCCTCGACTTAGCACGCGTCTTCGACCGCGTCTGGCAGCCGGGGCTACTTCATAAAGTGCTCAGACCCTGCCGACTCACATCGCGCATGTCCTTGCCTCACTACCTGACTGACAGGTCATTTGGCGTGACAGTCAGAATGCGAGGTCTAGCAGTGACTCGAACGGCACCAGAATTCCCCACGACAGCATTTTGTCACCTGCCTTCTACACACTATTCACCGATGACATTCCAACATTTTTGCCGTGTATTCCCGGCTTAGAATAGGATCACCCTGGTACAGGTGGTGTCGTAAGAGGCGACTAAAGTACGACTGGGAGAGACACGTCGCCAGCACTGGCAACACGCATGGGCAGACTCAACCGGATCATTACCACCCCCGGCATTTAAAACCGGCGTGAAGTTGTGGCTTTATGCCACTGCGTTTCGCATTAGATAATGCCGAGCTCCGGCGCCCAACCACATTAAAAGCTGGCAACGCTCCAGTAGCTCCTCTGGTGTTACGTGGGGTCGTGGACGGCGGTGATCACTTACCATCAGGTGACCCATACGATCATTTGCCACGTCTTTTTCCATAAAAAAAAACGCAACAGGATATAATGTTGGTGCTCTACGCTGACGATAATGCCCTGCTCTCAAAGTCACTAATCCACTACCACGTCACCAAGACACAGGCATCCTCGGCAGAGCCTGAAGGGCCAGGAGGTCCCTTGGAGGAGCAGAGCGACTTATCGGGGGGGTCGTTATTGACAAAAGAATTTCGATGACAGGGCAAGTCAATAAAGTCCGCAGGGCATATCAAGGACTGCAATATTCCTGCAGCGACCACTCGTCAGATCCTCCCTACCCCTAAGAACGGATCTATCAGTCTACAAGGCGTGCGTCAGGTCTCATCCCACCTACGCCAGCCCGGCGTGGTACACCCTAGCGAGTACCACTCAACGAGTAATCCTACACGTGGTCCAGAACCTCATCCTCAGGCGAGTGATCAAGGCACCATACTATGTCAGCAACATCATGATTTACCCCGCAACTTTAAAAATAGAAAGTCTGGAGATACAAATCGGTCGTGTAGCATCCAACGCGTTCCGTCGGATCATGTGCGCCTAAGGAGCATCACCCCGTAGCATACCCGGCCGCAAGAGGACAGCCTTCGTCTTCCGAGGGACTTTCTATCCACCTCCGAATCCCACTCCTGAGCAGTCAGTCAGTCACCTTGGTCGCTTAACTTGGGCTTCTCACAGAAATCCGGGGATCTCATCTGGCTGAGCTGCCCACCCTGATGGCATGTGATCATCCTTCCAATCCCCTGTCTGCTCTAAGGCAGGCAGACACGTCCGTCGGGCCAAAGGGCCCCCGCTTGAGATTACGACCAGAGAGTTAACGCCCTGATGCCGTTCGTAGCTAATATGGAACTGCTAAACTTTAGCAAAGAAGATTAAGAAGAGTTGTTGTGTGTTAACCATCAGTTGTTTTTTTTTTCAAAGGGAACGGAAGACCTTATTGGATCTACGAAATTGCACCCATAAGGTTATTATATTTTTCACATTAGCAATCTTGTGTGCTTTGCGGACATACATTATACAGGGTGGAATTGAACGCACCACTTTAAATGAAACCACAGTTTTAACTATTCTATAAAAGCCTAATATAATTCAGAAAAAAAATAATTCCCAAAAATGAAAAAGTTATTTTTCAAACAAAATAAATAATAAAATAATCGTTTTAAAAAAAAACACCATTTGTAAAGTGTGATATTATCACTCACACACTTACCTGTCAAAGCGGCAACGTCGCACACGCTTCATTCAAGTATTTTTGTAGTAGTATGTGTATGTGTGCGTGACACGAAATACAGGTATGGAAAAAAATCGTGAAATG
>DWGR01002402.1:0-13749 GCA_018247715.1 Heliconius burneyi
TTAAAGGTGAACTCGGTACTGAAATGCACTGACCTACTTGCGATGCTGGATGCGGGTCGCGCTTGTTACATGTGTTTATATTATATTTCTTAATTAATACTCAAGCAAGGTATATTGGACTAGTGATCTTGATTGCTTCTAGAGGTCGCTGCTTCAAATCTTGCTAATCCTAGCGATTATATTTTATATATATCTAATAAAATTCTTAGTGGTAAGCTCTAGGACGCTCCGTTCACATTGACACACTTTCGTTCCCAACTTTCCGCCGAATTGTGGAGGCGTTAAGTGGCACAACACAACGCCGCGTTTTGCTTCGTTACCAGAGCAAGAAAATGTAAATATTACATATCTACATTTACTACTATATATTTAAAATATTGATGTATTTTGTAATATAAAAACCAGTAATCATTTTTAAATCGTTACGACGAAAGTAAGAAAATTTATCTAGAAAAACTGTTAAAAAGTTCTCGCTCCTTCTCATATTAAATTGCCTCCGCCTAGAATCCCTTACAACCTAGTGTTAAAATTCTTAAAAGCTCTTCTTAACTTAAGGAAGTCAATTAGTGCGCTTCTTGGATACTGTCCAAGAAGAATAAATTTCTAAATACTAGTGAAGAATAGAATACATTAAGATTTTTAGGACTTAATGGTCACTTATGTTACGAAGAATGCCTCCAGAATTCGGCAGAAAGTGGGGAACGGAGTGTCTTTACACTAGGATCCCTCTGCCTACCCTGCTGTATGCAGGTGATAAACTAAATAAAGTTTGATTATATCTCTGTACTAATATTATTTTAATCAAGACGTAATATATTGTAGATTCAACTACAAATCCTATGGGAGAATGGTAGTCTGTAGTATTCAGTACTCATTGACTATTACTGTATATTTTATTATTCAGTATGACATCTGGGAATACAATTTATTTTACTTTAATTAATCATATTAAATAATAAAGTGGTAATTATGACGAAATTATACAAAACATTTACACAAATTAATATATAGACTATGTGGTATTCTGATGAAAGTCGAACAAGCATTCATGTTCTCAAATTTTCACATTTATAATTAGTGGGATAATTATTTACATCGTTATATGGGACTTATTCGCTCATAGATAGTTTTCTTAAATATTACATTGAGATTTTTAGGACTTACAGGTCACTTATGTTGCGAAGAATGATAAACTAAAAATAAAAAATGCCTCCAGAATTCGTCAGAAAGTGGGGAACGGAGTGTCTTAACACTAGGTTCCCTCTGTCTACCCTGCTATGTGCTGAATACAGCGTGAAGCTTAGAAATTATTATTTACTTTTACGTACATGATAGAACCAAATGAGATTCGAATCGGCAACCATCTCAAGCAGTCATTCGACGAATCGCACGTTCTAATGGTGTTTCTGGTATAACATTTTTTTTAAAGTATATTTTCTTTTTGTTCCAGATGACAACAAGTGCAAGATGATCGCGTTATGATATAAGTTACAGTGATAGCGTTAAGTGTAAAGTTTTTATATTATTTATACATATATTTATACAAAAAAGTGTTGACTTAGCCAAATACAAATAAATAGTAGTAAAATAGTGGTAAAATAATAAAATGTGCTGTTAGTTCTTTAGTTATTTAACACAATAAAAATGTCTTCGAGAACCGGTCAGCGTGGGACGTCAGTGGCGACGAGTCAGAGGAAACACAGGTCCAGGTCGACACCTCGATATGATCTGGAAAAGAAACCAAAGAAAAAAGATCTAAAGACAACAGGGACAACCAGCTTAGTATCTATTCCTAATAGTATTAAGCTGACAATGCTGAACAGCGGGCTTATATCTTTTGGTGAGTTTTTTATTTTTCTAATATATAGGCTTATGCTATTAGAACTTTACTGTTTAGCTTTAAGTAATTAAATGAAAATAAAATAAACTATATATACTACTATGTAATAAAATAATCTATAATATAAGTATTATAGTATAATATAAGATATAATATAAATAAAATACTCTTTATTGTACAGTAAAAAGACAAGACACATACATGTATTAATACTTAGAACAGTACAATAGGCGGCGTTATCGCTAAGAGAGCGATCTCTTCCAGGCAACCTTTGGGTAGAGGGGAGAATACTTTGTCTGAAAAGGGAACAGAGTTTATATCTAGTTTTTTATACTCACATATAAATACATACATACATACACACATAAATATATAAGTAAATACATACTACTTTGCTTGATATTTGATTTCACATAATATACAGAGAGTAACACAAAGCGATTAACGGATTAACGGTTGTCTATGGGTAGAGGACCTCAGTATCTATCCATTTCACTCCCATATATGTTAGTAATTTTTCAGTGGCTTGAGAATTTGTGACTTTTTGAATAAATCGAATTCTTGAAGAAACTTGGCAAATACATCCCGACTGTTGAGTCTGCGCCCGTGATTTTTTTCACAATATAGCTCAATAGTAAGCCTTTTGTATAATGTAACATTTCAAAACTATCGGCTCATAAATCTTGTAAATAACATGGAAACAGAAATAGTTTTCAAAATAGACAAAATTTTATCGAAATTTTTCCAGGGCTGTAGCATAAAAACCACACATTCATACTATTAAAATGCGAATAGACTAGCATTTGCCGTTCGAATTGGAGACACTGCGTGTAGAGTGGCGGAATTCAACGGCGCATTTCATCTTACCAGAGACAATAAAAAAAAGCATAACGGAGCGCCTGGTATATCTGAAAGATCGTGTTCCAACGAGTAATATGCATAAAACACAAAAATTATTACGAAATACTTTTCGTGTGACAAAATTAACTATTATGAAAATGGTGACTGTAATTAATCGTTTTTTTTTTTCATTTAAAATTTGATTTTAATTTCAAGTTACCACTACACACACACAAATATAAATACCACAGCATAGCGTGGCGAACCATCGCCACGGAAAGCGTCGCCACGTCAATTGTCCGGCTTATACATGCGCCTATAGATGTTTCACATCAATGAAAGGGGACAAAAATGTTTTAATGGGAATAAAATATCTTAACATTAGGTTCCCAGGTTCCCTCTACCAATCCTGCCTATAGAAAGCAAAAGCAGCAAGCTAAAGCAAAAAAAAACAGAGCAGATAGTATCTTAACTCTAAAGTAGTACTCATTCCCTTGAGCTACATCGCACTTATACAAATTGGTTTGAATAATTTAAATAGTGGATACAGAACATGTAGCGGTAGATGTTTTGAACTATTCAATTTTAAATTTTTGGTAAGTTACGACGTGGGATATATAACGACATCAAGACACTGTTACTAAGTTTTCTTGTTGTTGTTCTTTATTTATGGCGTTCCGAGCGTGCCAGACCAGCACCAATCACTTCGCCAATGTCACGTTGAATGGAAAACACACAAAGGAGAATGTGCGGTAAAAAACAGATAATAATTACTAAGTTTTAGGCCTCACTTTAGTCCGTCTGTCAAGATAACTTACGTCAAGAAAGCGTGGATCAATCTGAAATTTCCGTGGACAAGAACTTGCATTATTCATTTAAAAAAACCCCGAAATGTAAGAATTTATAAATATTTCGAAGAAAAAAATCATACATTTCATATGAAATGAGCGCACTCTTACATTAGCAATACAATCCTTAAAATTGGTACGGAACCCTCTGTATGCGAGTCTGACTCCATTGACCGATTTACAATAATACATGCCATTTTATATGGACTTTTCCCAGTATATTTAAGATACATTTGGATCCGCCGCTCGACATCTAATGTTACTAAATATTTGTAAATAAATATGATTTGAATCAGCAGCCGTCCTGTTAAATCAATCTCGCCTGACATCTTGTGAACCTCAATAATATATTTTGAAATATATAATGTACATATATAGATCTAATCGTAAAGGCGATCGTTGTGGGCACGATCTCCATTAAGGGAATTATTATATTTGATTTCCTTGAAGAAAATATTTTTTTTTCTTTATCTTGCCTTTCTTGCCTTGCGTAAATTGGAGAAGAGATTGCCTTGACTATAGGTTCCGTCTGCTTCTCTTCTATTGTAATAAGTTATATCTAATAATAAATAATGAGCATATAATAATTAAATATACATAACACTTATATTTTTCCTTGTTAAAAAACCACGAATGATTTATTTACCTCTCTATATTATATTAAAACGCGTTCGTGCTAAAAGATGTTTGAATACATCCCGTATACTGCTGGAGTTCGTTTATAAATAGCCGCGATCCGGATCTAGCGCGAATTTTCCACTCAAATACATCGCCTCTATATTCCATATTATATTTTAGTACGTGAATGTAAAAATGAGGGTATCTACGGTTTTAGAAGAGATTTCTTTGATCACATTATTGTTTTCCCCTTATTTTCAGTTTCACGTATCCTTCATATAGCTATTCTATGGGTAACAGTGTCTTAACATATAAAAAATAGTCAAGTGCGAGTCGGAAATGCCCACCGAGGGTTTCGAAGCAATTTTTAGATTTTTTTTCAAGCATGGAAGTCAACGGGAAGTAGTAGTACTTTTTGTCTATATAAATTGTTGGCAAATATGCCAAATTTTAGCCCATTATATTACATGGATCGGAATAGTAGTTTGAAATATGGCTGAGTCAGTATGGCTTTCACTTTGGATTGGATTTAATTCTTGTATACGCAAATATCATTTTATTCTAGCACTTGTAGCAGAATGGTATAGCATCTGACCGGTAAAGCGACGGTCGTGGGTTCGTAAAAATAAATTATCTTCAGTTCCCCGCTTTTATAAAGAAGACAAAAGACAGAGCGACATTGAGTTATGTCACTTCACACGTAAAGCCTCGAAAACTGAGAAGAAAGTGAGGAACGAAGATTCTGTAGGTTGTCTCTGACTAATCTGCTATATGCAGAAATATAAATAAAATTCTCTTTAATTAACACTTTAAGCGCATGAGTGACACAAGCATCAGTAAGAAGTGTAATTTCCATAGTATTCTTTATGTTCCAATATTACTCTTTAAAAAATATTTTAGAAGCTACCGAGGCACAGATGTACACACCGGTCAAAATCAACACCTTTCTTTTTGCTTCGCCGTAGTCGGGTAAAAAAATATTTTGAACGCTACTTTCTTTCCTTTCTATAAATAAAACAAATAGTGAAAACGGTGGACTTATCCCTAATCCACAACCGCTTAGATCTGTCATACCCTTGTCAATTTATATACTGGATTTACTGAATTTAGCATACAGCTACTTAAGATGAGAGACGTAATTTTCTAAAATAAAAAAATCGGTTAAGTGCGAGTCGGACTTTTATACCGAGAGTTCCGTTCCAATTTCAGGATTGTATGGTAACGGTTAGTGCATATTTAAATTTGCGATCGTTTGCATTTATTTTGTATGAAATAAACTGACTGACAAGTACGAAAAGTATTCTGAATACGAAACCCTAATAATATTTATTAAAAGTATTTTATGCGCGTTTCAAAAACATTATGCAGTTTTATATTATAAGAATGTACATATATTATCTAAAATATTGTTGTTGCTGACTTACTATCAAGTATATTAATTTTGTCGCTCTGGTACCGTTAAAGCTACCTGAAAAAAAAAACAAGTTTCAAAGTTACGCATTTGTGTTTTTAAATGAGTTTTTATATATTCACTACTAGTTTTAGCAAGTCAATACTTTTTAATTTTTTTCTTATATTTACATAACTTAGAAAATGTAAGAAATAACGAATTGACTTTTAATTCCTTCAAATTTGAGGCTTGCTCAGCATTTCGTTCAGTAATTTTAACAAATACACAGAGTGCTAACTGCAAGGAATAAAGGAAGTAGGTCAGGTTAGCCATGTCACGTCAAACACGTTAGTAGACTCGGCTTCGTAGACTGTTTTTAAAAAATACAGGGAAACTTCTAATTCTTTTAATACAAACTTCGAATAAAAATATCACATCCTTCTTATATATAATAGGTATATTTCCCAAAACTTGTATATATGTATATCCACACATAGGAGAGTAGGTGGAGTAACCCTAGCATTAGAACCCTCCGTTCCCATTAAGACACTTCCGTTCTCCACTTCTCCGCCAAATTCTGGAAATTTTGCGCGTTGAGTGGCGAAGTTCAATGCCGCTCTTTGCCTGGGTGAAAAAGCCAGGAAATAAACATGACTGTTTCTACATGATACTCCAACCAATATATTATGTAAATTAATAATTTAAACAAAAGAAGTTATATAAATTAAGGGGCTTGTTGGACTATATACAATGTAGATACATGTGTAAAAAGAAACATTTGAGCCAAGTCAATTTTTATAGTATCTACATGTTTGTCGCATTCATATTGCCAAGTCGGCGGCTAAATAGGCAAAATAACGCGAATGCTGCTATTGGCAAAAATTTCATATAAATATGAACAACATGTATCTGGCAACATTTTATTTGAGCAAAACTCAAATAAAAATTTCGTAATTTGATTCATCTTTGTTTTTTTCGAAAGAAATACTAACAATATTTCATTGAAATAGTGTGAATTATGTTTTTTCAAAATTTTCACTATGTTAAAAATAAAAACAATATAGAAAAATGCATATTTTTATCAACAAAAATAAATATTAATAATAATAAGTAATTCAAAGCATATACTCTGATCTACGATCCCTTAATTTCCTGAAAATATCGTATTTCTATATTTTCTTTAAAAAAAAATATGGCCGTTTATATCGCAAAAAACGCGAATTTCCACACTGGCAATGCATTAAGTTTTGTAGCTAGCATCTACGGGTATTAGTAGCTAGTTAAATGCATATTAATAAAGTCTCATGATATACATATTATTATATTTAACGTAATATAGGTCTTAAGACCGTGATGACGCATCAGCACTGTGTCTGACTGTAAGCACGACGGTTGTGGGTTCAATTTCTACTCGGTGCACTTATTGTTACTTCCTCTCCCTGGTAACTACCTACCCTGTTATATGCGAAATACAGTTAAGTTGTATGTTGTTGTAAATGTAGAAATCTTTAACCAAATGATCGAGTTATAGAATATTAAATTATGTTTTCTGTGGTCGCCAACTTTTCTGTGACGTCACACTGCCCTAATGAATGTCGTCGTATAGGGGCAATAAAATATTTATAGGAGATTTTTTCAGTATCATCTTTCCAGAAAAAAGAAAACATGCAAGCTATGTTGAATTTGAACATTATATAATTTTATAATTTTCGAGTGCTTCAAAATGCCGTAACTTTCTCGTTTATTTTAGTTAAGAGAGTTTTTCAATTATAATTTCCTTTAAATAATTCTTTTGTAAATAAAAAAAACAAGTGATCTTCTTTATGTGCTGTATCAAACAAATAACATGATTGATTATAGTGGCTTGACGTGGGTGAAAGTATATATTTCATAAAGAACTGATTGAAGTCCAGTCGTTCTATAGAATATTAGTATAATGTTTTTACGGACTGAATGTGCGAGACTCAACTCTACGTTTTATCTACCGATAAAATTTAAAAAAAAACTACTTGTCCGTAAAGTCGGTTTACGGCCAATAATTCTACGCGTTATAAGAAAATATTGATGAAAAATTACGTATTTTTATGAATTCAACTGAAATATTATCACTGAATTGTCTTTATTGTGTGTGTATACAAAGACTGAGTTAATTGAAAATTACAATGTTTTCAATAAATTAACATTTATTTGCACTCGTTAATTAAATATTTTTTACTGAATACGTACTAGCACATACATACAGATTAATTCTCAATTGCGTGTTGAGTGACAGAACTCAACACCGCGCTTAGCCTGGACACCAGAGCGAAGAAATAGAAATTTAAACATAAACAAATATTTCACTTCCTCGAGTGGGGATCGAACCCACAACCGTCGCGTTAAAGTCACACCCTTGTGTCACTGTACTACGACGGTGACTCCGACATTCTATTACTAATTACGTAATTTTCACTTTTCGATTTATTTCCTTTATATGTACAGTTAATTTTCTTTTGGTGTTGGACAGGCAGGCACGATTGCGATCTTATGAGGATTCCTTTTGTACATTTTGACGGTACCCAAAAAATAAATATATTCGATTTATGATTATTAAAATTGACAATAACATATTAGTAGCAATATATATAAAAACATCTTTGAGCATAAACCATGCGTACAAAATTGTATGCAAGATAATTTTAAAAATCCATTCAAGTATTTTTACAAATATTAGGAAAATTTAAGATAAGTACGTAAATATCAGCGGAAGAGAACACACATGAACGATTTATCAAACACGAGGAGACTGAAGCCTGTCGCAGGTTTAACAATATAAGCCCGGGAGATTGATGGAATAACCAAATCTAGGTCAGCTAGAATTGTGGAGCGACTGAGCACATGAAGCTATTTGATATATTAAATAATAGTAATAACATATTACTGTATATATATATATATATATATATATATATATATATATATATATATATATATATATACTCGTATATATATATATTAAATGCTTTTTGATAATTATGTTTATTTTTTAATATTAAAATATACACTGCTAGTTTTCTTTTTTTATTTTTGAAGTGTACTTATACTCAAATCATAAAGTTTCGAATTCGCGACAGAAAGCTGTGAGCGCAGTGTCTTGCTATTAGATTCTCTATCCGTACTCTGCTATTTACCAAGTATGCATTAAGAAACAAAAATCAACCTAGCTGACCGTTTTCGTTTTTCGATTGAGCAGTATGCTGTTGGTCTTATGGGCCTCTACAGCGTCACCGGACTTTGGGAGGCCGAGCTAGAAGAGCTCCGATTACCTAGCTGAAAAAATATGTAGAATTTAACGTTATAAGTGTATTTTGTATAGATATCCCTCTTATAACGAAGATGATAAAAAAGAAGAATTTTAATATTATATAATTGGATTTTCATTATGTAGTACATCATCCACGTCATAGATAGCTGTTGTATAATATCTTTGATGCTTATACAATTTTAGTTGAAAAATTATTAGTTCATTTTGGCATATTATGTTTGTTTTTAATATCGGGTTTTCCATTAAGGACATAACAATTTAGCTCTCCGCGACTAGTGGTACCGTCTTATTGAAACCACATATCGTTGATGTCAAGTCCATCCAAGTCTGGCCACAAATAATCTTCCAACATAGCTCGATAGCGCTCTCCATTGAAGGTAACATGACGGTCGTTTTCATCCACGAAAAAATACGGCCCAATCACACCTCCGGCAAGAAAACCACACCAAACAGTTTATTTGCGGATGCAACGGTGTCTCAAGAAGCACATGTGGGTTTGTTGCTGACCAATAACGCATATTTTGCTTATTAACAAAGCCATTGAGCCAGAAGTGAGCTACGGCCGGAAATTGGAGTACGCGCTCTTAAAGTTGCGACCACTGACTCAGAATTTCAGTAGTAATTTTTAATCACTTCTTAACATTGCTGGTTCGTGAACTTTACCATTATGAAAATGTTGACTTTAACTAACGTTTTGACATTGACAGTTCATAAAAAAGTTTAAGCGTGCGTTCATATAAAGATACGAAATTACTATTTCCCTAATAGAAAACCCTTTATATAGTGTGATATATCATACTATATATTAAAAAATTAAAACGTGAACGTAAGTTTGCTCTTTGTTAAGGTCTAAGAATACAGAGGAAACCTAGTGTTAAGACACTGCATTACCCACTTTCCGCTGAATTTTTCGAGTCATTGCGTGTTAAGCGGTGAAACCCAACGTCGGGCTTTTGAATTGGTGCCAGAGCGAAGAATTGCAAATATTAATGAAAAAATAATAATTCATTTCCTCGAGTGGGGATCGAACCCACAACCGTCACGTTACAGTCACAACCTTGTGCTTGTACAAATAAATAAAAATAATAAAGGGCAACAGAGTGACGTAAGAATCATTCTTGGATCATGAGCAAGCGTTTTTTACGTACCAATAAAAGAAATTGAATGTGTTAGTGTAAATATTTATTTTTATCACCCATTCATATATATGATGAGAGAAAAAAAAACAAGTCCATTCATGATGAATCAGAGATCGTCGATCTGCCAGATGTTTTTGTGGCGACACCATTTCTGTGAATGATTATTTTTATCTGTATCTTTGTTTAATATCGTTCTTGACATACATACTTATTTGTTATATTCTTCTACTTTCATGCTGTATCCTGCACATGACAGCAGCAGCACAGTACGCAGCACAGCAGGATTTAAAACACTTTCGTTCTCCTATTTGCGCCCAAAATTTTTTTAAGGAATTGTCTATTAATTGGCGGAACTCAACGCCGCGATTTTCTACTTACCAGAGCGGGGAATTAAAAATACTATATGTTCCGCTTTCCGAAGTAGAGATAGAGCCCGTCATTATATGTTACAATATAAAGAGAGTAAACTCGTAATTTATCTATAAAATCGAATTTGAACCTACACCCATCATGATTAATGTTCTAAAATTTGAAATCTGTTTTATTTCACCAAAAGCATGTTGAATAAAATTCAAATATATATTTTTTTCTAGTTATACATAAAGAGTACCTACTCATGTGAATCACACGCCTGCATTGCATGCATTCAATACATTCTTCGGAGCTTGCAAGAACGCTTTCCGTCGCATACCAAAATAATTTCTTTATTATAAATAAAAAGTTAAGAGTCAAATTTATTTTTTAGCTTCACTTTGTATTCCTGGTGAGGTAGTCAGAGAGGACGGGTTGGGTTCCGTCACTAAATAAGCAATGTTTCAAACACTAAATTGAAAGGGAAGTGTTTCAACACTAGATTCCTTCTGCCTACCCTGCAAAATCGGCTGGTATGTAACGCAGCGGCACAAGGTGTGACTGTAACTCGACGGTTGTGGGTTCAATCCCCACTTGAGGAAATGAAATATTTATTCACTTTTATATTTTTTTATGTCTACTCTCTGGTGTCGAGGCAAAGAGCAGCATTGAGTTCTGCCACTCAACATGCAATGCCTCCAGAATTCGGCAGAAAGTGGGGAACGGAGTGTTTTAACATTAGGTTCCCTCTGCCTACACTGCTGTGTGCGGGATGCAACGTGAAACTGATTGAATCTTTTTGAATTGTGTTTATTTTTAAACTTGTAGGTACAGTCCGCATAAAATATTTGCAGAGCTACTCGTACGCTTAAAATGACAACAACGAAATGTCAAACGAATGACAGCCTGTCATTGACACAACGTCTCTAAATATTACATTTGTAATATGTTTTTGGTAGTATTTTATAAATATTTAGGTTTCAGTTTTGAATATTTATTTAATTTTTCCACTAATTACAGTTTCATTATTTGCTTGCGAGGCCATCCTAGCGCAGTGACCCAAGCGGGTGACTGTAACACGACGATCTTGGGTTCGATTCTCACTCGTAGGAATGAATTATTATTCATTAATATTTTAAGAGGCCTGTCGTGGCGCAGGGGCACAAAATGTTTATTAAAAAAATATTTAAAAAAAAAATTTAAATTTATATTTCCATTTGTTCGCTCTGGTGTCGAGGCGTTCAATTCTGCCACTCAACTCGCAATGCCACCAAAATCGGCAGAAAATGTCTTAAAACTAGGTTCCCTCTGCCTACCCTGCTGTGTGCGGGATACAGTGTGAAACTGTTTTTTTTTAATATTTTAATTTCTTTTCTTTGGTACCAAGGCAAGTAGCGCGACATTCAGTTCTATCTGTGTTCTGTTAGTCAACTGGCAATGCTTCAAAACATTGCGGAAACTGGGGAACGGAGTATCGGACGGAGATCGCTACGTTTCAATTACAAAAAAAAGAAATAAAAGATAATTTCCATTTATATTTATTTCACTTTGATTATTACTAAATATCGTTATCAGTATTTATAGAAATATTTATTTATAGCCGTTTATAAGACTTCGATACTTTTGTAATCACCATCTTTCACTTAAAGCATCAGCAATAATATTCCCGAAAATAATATAACACCATTTGAGTTACACTGGTTGTGGGTTCGATCATCTATCTGGGCAATAGATCAATTTTATTTCTTAGCTCAATAACTTTCTTATAATATTTATTTTATGTTCCCGGTATATCCCGCACATTTCAGGGTTGGTAGAATCCTATAAAACAATACCTGCAAATCAATCGTTATATAAAACGCTGTGCAGAAATAGTTGTTGTTTAGAATAATATTTCAATCTAAAGTTTCAAAAACGAAACTTCTCGTTCAAAGTAGAGGAGATATGAGAGTTGCATATCTTACCATTGTTATGTCCCTAAGGACGCCGCAGCTGGAACTGTAAAAGAAATCGTGACGATACAAATTCACAGATAAGCAAACGTTTCAAGAAAGTAGTTTTAGTTCCTTTTTTACTATTCTTGTTGGATATTTATGTTTTTTTTTATATCACGCATATCCCGCACACGAAAAGATAGGCAGAGGGAATCTAGCGTTAAGACGGTCCGTTCTCCGTTTTCCGCTGAATCCAGGAGGCATTGCGTGTTGAGTGGTGGAACTCAACACCGCGCTTTGCCTCGAAATAACAAATAAATTAATAGTTAAAACATTTATTTCCTTTGGAAATCAAACTCACTATCTGTTATCTTTACAGTCGCACGCATGTGCTTCTAAGACGCGACTGGCCCCTGTTTGAATAGCTGTGATTTTCCCTCAAAGACACCTACCATATAAACATCAACTTCAAACGAAAGTATATAAGTTGGGTACAGCAGTTGTTATCCTCATAATAAAAGTTTTCCTTTGAAGGATATTGGTATGAGAATATAGGCTTCTCTCTAGTAACGGAGTCACGTCCTGAATAATACGGGAACAGTGCATTGATTGCGTATGTATACAGTGATTCGTAAAACTATACGTGCGGGCTAAGTTCTTTCATATTTCTCTCTGAAACGTGTTTTCGCTTTATTCAACTTTGTTTTCACAAATATTAGGGTTTCTTTAGATAATTATTATTTAGATAATTATTATATATTTATTTGGATATGTGTTTTTATATGTTTTCCATTGCTCAAAAGGTGCAACGGACTGTGTGTCCGTTAAAACAAATTATCTCAAGATCGTGTGGTGGTATCAAGCTAAAATGAATATAAAATATTCAAGTCTAGGGTCGCCAATCAATAAAATTAAAAAATAATAGGAACATTCACGAAAATAAGAACGAAGTGTCTAAGCACTAGGTTTCCTCTACCGGGTAGGTAGAGTGTCTGATGGCTGTTTATCCCGCAGACAGCAGAATAGGTAGAGGCACAGCGTGAAGCTATTTTAATTTACTGAAAGCGAAGCTTTGAGTGAAATCTATGGACTTTAGAAGGCTTTAAAATGCATTTTCAACAGGGAAAGCTTTAAATTTGTTATTCATTTGTATACACGTTTATTCATAATATGATACGTTATTTTTGAGTCCATCCTCAAAAAGATGAAAGAAACGCACAGCGACGGAATATATCTTGGTTATATCAACTATGCCTAGATTAAATATTTAGCATGCGATAATATTAAATTTACTTCACGCTGTATCCCGATCACAGCAGGCAAGGCAGAGGGTACCTGAGTATTAAGACACTCCACTCGCAATTTTCTATTGAATTCTGGAGGCATTGCGTGTTAAGTGGCAGAACTCAACGCCGTTCTTTACTTAGACTCGAGAGAGAGAGAGGCAATGAAAAGATACATTTAAATAAATATTTCATTTCATGA